>PVLC010021482.1:0-27911 GCA_004027655.1 Graphiurus murinus
TGGATAATGTGGTTTATACACACAAATGAAATTTTACTCAGTCATAAAGAACAAAATTATATCATTTACAGGTAAATGGATGGAACTAGAGAATATTATGTTACGTGAGATTAACCAGTCTCAAATAGTGATGGGCCATATGTTTTCTCTCCTATGTGGAATCTAGAGAGAATCTGGGCAACAAAAAGGACGTTGGGTAAATGAAGAGAGAGATCAGTAAAATAGAGGAAGGAGATGTGGGGAGAGAGGTGGGGGGAGGGAGACTTGATGAAGGAAATAGTTCAAATAATGTAAGTATGTATGTATGAAGGTATTGCTATGGATCGCAATAGTATGTACAGGAAGGGGAGGCAGGGGGTGGGATCCGGAGGGAAACGTACCAAGTGCCACATTTCTATCACTCTGAACTTCTTTCTAATATACAATTACAATGCACCAATAAAAGTATATTTTTTAAAAATGAACGCATTTAGCCTCCACTTCCTCCCCCATGCAGCGCCCAGCCTGCGCCTGCTGCTTTGGAATCACTATTGATGACGGGGGAGACAATTAAGTCTGGATTTTCAGGCATATTTACAAATGAGGGTATACAGAAACACAGTTCTGAGAGCATAGACTACACCACTTCTTGAACTTGCAAGTCCTTAATTCTGTTTCCTTATTTCATTTCTGAAGTTCTAAGAACACAAAACATACACAATAATTTCAAATCCACACTTAATTATGCTTCTGTTTCCTTCTCATATTTACACTTAAATATTTTTCTGCCTTGTGACATTTTTATGGTTTTGTGGTATGTGTTGTAGTTTTGTTTTTTTCTGTATACATGAAACACAATAGAAGGCAGCATTACACAGTAGAAACATAACTTTGCAACCGTGTCAGTGTAGATTCAGTTCCGAGCTCTCCACTTATTAGTTCTTGGATAAATCACTTATTTTCTTTGAGTCTAAGTTATTCACCAAGGAAAGCTTGGAGCATTCAAACATTTAAATGTTCAAATACTCTTTCCCATTGATCCAACCTTCTATCTGCTATGTGTCATTGTTTGGGCCTCTGGGTAATATTTTAACCATTCTGTTTATCCATACACACAAAGACATGGTGTCACCGGGCATGGTGGCACACACCTATAATCCCAGTACTTGGGAGACCTAGACAGGAGGATCATAGGTTCAAGATCAGCCTTAGCACTTAGCAAGACCTTATTTCAAAACAAACAAAAAATAAAAAATAAAAAAAGGGCTGGGGGGTCTATCTTGGAGGTAGAATGTCTTAGGTTTAATCTTTAGTACCCAAAACAACAACAATAAAACAAAGAACATGGTGTTATAGACAATAGACAATGGTCACAAGTTGGATTTTGTCTGCCCTCCCCCAAGTCTTTTATACTAAAATACAAGGGAATTTTTTTTTTTTTGGTATTGGGGATAGAACCTAGGGGTATTCTATCTTTGAGCTATACCCCAACCCTTTTTATTTTTTTTTTCTTTTGTGGTACTAGGGACTAAACCCAGGGGCATTCTACCTCCAAGCTACACCTCCAACCCTATTTTATATTCTTTGTTTTGAAACAGGGTCTCACTAAGTTGTGGAGGGCCTCACTAAGTAGCTGAGGCTGGCTGCAAACCTGCAATCCTCCTGTCTCAGTCTCTCAAGTACTGGGATTACAAGAGTGAGCCACCACACCCAGTTAACCCCAGCCCTTTTTATTTTTTATTTTGAAACAGGGTCTTGCCAAGTTGCTGAAGCTACCTCGAACCTGCAATCTTCCTGTATTTGTATGGCAGGTACTGGGAATACAGGTGCACGCCATGCCTAGCCCGAAATTTTTAAAAATAAGAACTATATCTAACACAAGATTTAAGAAAATAGAAGCCAATATATAATAATCAAAGAAACAAAGACAAACTTAGAAGTTATATCAAACAGATCAGGTGTGTCTGCACCACCCACGGAGAGTCAGCCACTTGTCCCCCCCCCGCCCCCCGCCACCCTTGGGTAAAGCCCAGCAGGGGGCACCCAGAGAACTGAGGAGTCACTACACACTTGGGCAATCACTGGTCCAGACCAAGGGCCCTGTTACTTCTATCTCATATTGATTGGAATTCCATTTTAAAAACCTGAACAAAATAGCTGGAAATACGAAAACTCTCCTAAGCTTAGAAGGTCCTAAATGCAATTCCAAAGTGAACAATCATCTTTGTAGAAGATGTACAGTGAGATTGCTCACGGACAGCCACTTCAACTGGGCCAGATCTTGCCACGTTAGAAAATAACCATCACTAGCAAACCCTTATCTTGTTTTCCTACCACTAACTTCATGGATGCTATTTTGCTTTTTGAAATATTTTAATTGTAGTAGCATAAGGAGTCAGAGTTTGGAGAAACCTGAGGATATGAAGACAGTAGAGTATGTTTCCTTAGATAAGACCCAGGCAGGCTGAGTTTGGGGCAAGTTAAAAAGTTTAAGCACATTTTTTACTATCTGAAAGCTATACATAAATTCAATAAAAACTCCATTCATCAGCACAGCCTCAGAAACTTGCAAACATATAAACACACCCGGAAAAATTAAAACCATCTGTGCAGCCAACAGAACAAAACCTTACAATAAAAAGGAAACATTGAACTGGGCAAGATTATCAGCTTCTCCTTTTCCACAATTATCTGACTACATATCTTTGGAAGTATCTACACTTTTGGTCTAGGGACATAGTTGATAATTTTTTTTTTCTAGTAAACAATGTTTTAGTCTCTAAGTGAGCTTGGAGGTATTTTAAAATTCCAACCTCCCCCAGCCATACGCGGTATCTCACACTTAAAGTTATCTGCATGAGGGAATTATCTTTTGTTCCTATAGAAAATATGAAGAACTAAAAGTATCTGTTTCCACTGTTAATTTTAATTATATAGGCTTTAGAAGTTAAATTAACAGCAGCAGCAACAACAAAAACTCAGATTTATTATACTGGATCAGGGTCAGGCAATAAAATATTATATTTTACATTTTAAATATTTCAAACTTTGAATTAATTTTCAATTTTGGAAATTTTTGAAAAGGTAATTTGACTTACTACAGGAGATATTTATGGTACATGTGCCATGTATGTATGTATTTATTTATTTATTTATTTATTTATTTATTCATTTATTTATTTATTTATGGTACTGGGGATTGAATCCAGGGGCATTATACGTCTGACCTATACCCCTAACTCTATTTTTATTTTGAAACAGGGTCTGGCTAAATTGCTCACTATGTTGTTGAGTCCTGCCTCAAACCTATGATCCTTCTGTCTCAGCCTCCTAAATCATGAGTTACAGGCATGCACCACTACCCTGGTCTACCATTTTATTAAAAATAAGAAATTATTTATCCGCTGAATCCTATTCATCTATTATATGCTGATCTGCTCTCACATTTTTGTCAACCTTGAGATTTCTAAGAAATGGAATTTCAAAGAATGGTCTGCATGGGCCATTCCCTAAGCTAAGAACTCCCTGAGACAACGGCACCTCTAAGCAGGTAGGCAGAGGGCACGCCATTGAGTGAAGACATGGAGGCATATCCCATGGGTTTGGGGAAACCAAGAGGGATCTGATCAGTTGGATTCCTTGCCTCTCCAGCTTCCTTGGGGAACCATGAATACAGAGGCTCTCTTTTCTGGATTCTGAGACCTCAGTACCTTCTCAGCACTCTGGAACTTCTTCCTATTCCTGCAACCTCTTTTCCTGGTGTCTATCTAAGGCAGGATATGAAAATGAGTGGATCTGAGAAGGGACAGAGCCTCTTTGCATATAACACCCAAGAATATGCAAAGTCAGGTCAGTCCTAGCAGCCCTGAAGGTCCGATTTCTTAGACGATTGTCTACCAAGGAAAGACTCATTTCTGAATGTTGAATATGTATGTTTTAAAGAACAAAGGTTCTCGGGATTCCAATATGGCCCCTTATCTACTCTACTACTGCCTATTTTTCCTATCTAATCATAATGTCAATGTTTTTGTCTTCAGTTCTCTGTATAGTGCCGGAAAAAAAAAAAAATCATTTACATTGTTAAACCTGAGAAATACAAATTTTACTGAACAAAGGCATGCTTATGTCGTTAATCAACTTGATCATATACTTTATATTTTGCTAATTTCTTTTTTGTGTGATTAGAATTTCAGGATTTCTCATATGTCCCTTTTTTCCAATTACATTCTCTTTCTCTTCTTGAATTCTTCAATTTGTACTCTCCTATCTTGTCATCTTCCTCTACATGGAGAGAAAATTTGAACTTATAGGTCACCGAATCTTAGAGCAGAAGACACTTGAACTTCTGCCATGGTCAGATCACTTCATTTGTGGAAATCTCTAGCTAAATTAGAAAGACCTGCCTGAAATAGAGCATCCAGAGATTCTCTCAAGGTTTCCCTCGCCAGGATCAGAGTCCCTAGAACTTTCTCCATACCCTATGGACTCAGAACCTTATATTCAAAAAATGTCTTAAAAAAAAATCTATCTATAGGTATCTCCATCCACCCTTCATGCTTTTAAAAACAAAATTAACATTGTGTTCCATGAATTTTTTACTTCTTGCTTTATTTTCTCTTTTATCACAAATTTATCACTCATGACTCTAAAGGTAACTCAAATTTCCCTTCTAAATACTGTGGCCTATAACCCTTTTGCTGTCTCTGGTGAATATCTATTTTTAAAACTAAAATTACTCTCTCCCCTCCTCTCCCCACAACGTCATCAATCAAACTGAACTCCTAGGCCTCTACAACAGGATCCAATATTCTCTTTGGTTTAGAGACTTGACTTTTCTCCCACCCAAATAACGAATGGACTGAGGTAAAAATAGTAATATTTCATAACAATAAAACATGATTTATAACACATTCCTGGGACAGAAAAGCAAAAGAGAACATGCTTTGGCCTCAAAAGGCAACTCTTCAAATATCATGACTTTAATTGTTTCAAACTATTAATTGCATTTTGATATTCACTCTATACTAACCATAATTAACACATTGCTTTTGAAGGTGTGTTAAACTCCAAAGCTTTTCTGAGAATTTCAATTTGTCTTGAAATGGAGGCCAATTTTTTTTTTTTTTCCTGAAGATTACCATGTGCAAGCTCAGATGAAGAGCTCATTTTTCCTTGGTTCAAATATCAATGCAGTCTGGCCATTTACATCTCTTAGGACTTGCAAAAAAGAAAACTTGGAAGAGGCCATGTACGCTTATGTCTGCCTTTACTTTTTATTTCTCTCTCCTATATAACTGCCAGAATTAAGCTTCCTTCTATAAAATAAGCCAGCTGAGTTTACCTTCTGGTAAGTGACTATAAGACTCATGCTATCAGTACACTATCCAAGGACTCTCAAAATCACAATGGGCTTAAGTTTAACATGGAAAGATATATATTGGGAAACCACACACACACACACACACACACACACACACACACACACACACACAATAAAAAGTTTGTAAAGTAAGCAGGTAAGTTTTGTTACTAAGATAACATCATTTATTTAACTGGAGAACTATGTTCCAGGACATGTATATATCAACTCGTTTTTAAATTCTCAAATACCATGCATCATTTGAATTTTAAAATAGAGGGGGGAAATGTACTACTTACCAACTCCCTAAATGTGCTAAAGCAGTATGAACATCTGACTCCATTCCTGGTGCCAAAAATTTTCCTTTACCTCAATTATTTTAGGAGTAAAAGTTAAATAAAAAAGAGATAGCCTCAAAATTCCCAGCCCTGACCAATCTATCTTCAAGAGCAATTCAATGGAGGTTTACTTTTAAGTTTAATTAAGCCATTCTCCCTTATATCTGGCAGGCAGCTGGTTGTGCTCCCCTGGCCCACCCTGACTAACAACTTCAGAAGTGCTCCTTGGAGAAAGCCGGTTGGGTCTCTGTTCATCGGGATTCTGGCCAGTCAATAGAAAGGGCAGTCCTTATGCCCTAAATAACAAAATGCAGCAAAAGGGAGTTTCTCCAGATTCCACCATCTGGTTCTTCTCTCTAAACCCTTCTATCCTTGCAAACATCACTGCACAGAGTGCCCTGCCTCACACTATCCCACAATGAATGTCCACGGCAACCCAATATCACAGGTTTATTAGGGTCCTATCAAGATTCAAACACTGCTGATTACTGGCAAAAATGTCATATCATGTGCAAACACAAGTTGGCAATGAAACCAATGTATTCACATTCCAAATCCCCATTTACAAGTCCATCAATTAGCTCTGTTATATGTAAAGATCATGGTTCCTTCAACATATGAAGTTTGTAATTTTAGTGTCAGTGCCCACATATCCAAGGAGCCGCTAGGGAACACAGAGTGAAGGGACTATTGTTTATTGAGGACCTACTACAAGCCAAACATTATGTCAAGTCTTTTACATATGCTAATGCACAATTCTCATAACCACCCCCGTGGCTAATATCACTAAAGATAAGGAACTGGAAGCCCAAGGAAGCCCAGCTGATGGTCACCCTGGGATGGAAACTCAGCATTTTCAGAATGATGTTCCAGAGAAGGCTACTTCTGCAGAGTACCAGTAGAATGAAAAAATAACCCAATGTTTAGGCTGTGGCCACAGGAATGAGTGACTGAAGTGGGGCCCAGACACCATCACTGGGTGGGAAGTTACCCAGTCAGAGGCCAGGCTTGGAAATATGGAAGTGAACAGAGATAAATGGGTATGCCTGATCGGGGACTCTCAGGTCCTTTGTTTTGTCACTCTCTAGAGGAACACACTGGAGAGAGCATCTCAAAACTTCCTGACTCTCTAGACTTTTACTTACAGCTTATCTCAAGCAAGATGAAGAACTTCCCAACTATAGGGGTACACTTAGGCTACCACGTGAACCATGCTCCCAGGCACGTACAACACAATGGCCTTAACGGACTGGGGCTCTTCCCTCTCCCTAAGCATTGCACTGACCAGAAAATAATGATGCCCATGGAGTCCCAGCCTCACCCTACCCACTACTTAAGCGATGAACCTGAAGAAGGGACTCTCATGAGGACTAACTACCCACCTTCCCCAGGGCCATGAGAGCCTTTCATCATCAATAGGGAAGGCCAAACCCCCAGATCTCTCCTCATCACCCAGGTCCTTAATCCCACATGGTTTAATTTGTCCATTCCTTGGCCTGGCCAACTCCATCCTATTGGTTACCCCAAACTCCTTGTCTGAGTCTTCTAGGTCCAGCATCATCAAAATCCACCTATTCTCAACCTCTTCTCTCGACATTCTTTCATCTTTGTGCTCCACCTGGCTAGCCAGATCTGTCTGTCCATGGAGAACTCTGCTTCCTCCACTCCTGTGGGATGATGGCTCTGTACCTCCCATTCTCTACATACCATGCAGCCTGGAAGTTCAGTATGGCACCTCTATGGCAACTTACTGTCAAATCCAAACATGTCTTCCTCCTGAAAAAAATCTTTATCCTTTGATATACTTCCTGCCAGGCTAAGCCAGCCATGTGTCCTCTTGTTGCTGCCACTAACTGGTCTCCTGATAACTCATAGATACTTTACCATCAAGGCTCATTCTTTCTCCCCACCCACATTACTTTCCTATTTTCATGTCATTTTCTTGGTGTCACTAACATTCCGGCCTCTGAATTCCTTAACACCACCCTTCCCAATGATGGTGTCCTCTATAGCGCATCAATTACCTGCCCCCCTGGCTACAGACTTTTTCATTGTCTATATTAGGTTCCTTATAGAATCTTGGTTTTACGAATTCAACTATTAGACCACCAGATCACCTCCCTCCAATTGAGACCTCATAATAGTTGCTCCTCTACTATCACCTTCCTCTAATATGCCCTTCCCTGCCTACCTCAGATTCCAAGGTTCATTCCCTTCAAATCCAATTCTTTTAACTCCATTCCATCCAATTAGAACCCTAACACTAATTAAACCCAACTTTCTACTTCCTCTGTGTCTGCATCCAAACAACTATATATAGCTAGAGAAAAGCACACATCTGTATTGGTGAGTCACCTCTAAATATATAATTTAAAATCTCAAGTAACCACCTCAATGACCTCCCTGTTGCTGGGTATGCCACTTTTCCCTGGTTAGTTTTCTGTCCAATTCTCCCTGGACAACAATTATACCATTTCTTTCCTCAAACCTCCATCCTTTTTCCCTTTCTCACTCTTAACCTTCAACACTCCCTTGTCCTTTTTAACTCACTTACCGTTGAAAAGACTAAATGGGGCCCAAGCTGCATGAGACCCCTTTGGAGAAATAATGTTCTGTATCACACAATAAAACAGAAGAATATTGAGGACCATATTTATATTCCAGGTATACTCTCAGCTTTTGCTGTCTAAAAGAGCCCAGTTACTAAAGTTATTTTAGGACATTATTGCTATCAAGTAAACTAGTTTGAACAACCTTCAGAGGTGACTGCTTACAAGTGTCATACAAAGTGAAAAAGTACCTGTTAATCACAAGTGAGAAATCAACACACATCTTTAGATTTCCAGTGCTATCCTGGATGTTTTTCCCTTGCTCTTCCTCATCTGCCACAGAAGACACGAAAACAGGCAGGGCGAGTGCAAGACATGGAAGCAGGCAGGGCAAGCTTCCCGTTGCCTCTGGGGCAGCTGGGACAGGCTAAGGGGCAGCTGGAGTCGTTGGTGCAAACAAGCCCCAAGAGGACTCATAGGCGGGAGGTGGCTCTTTATCCAAAGAGTGAGCCAAACCATCACAGAGATTTGCCACTGAAGCCAGATGTGGAATGAAGGGTTTACTAGAAATGTTAAGGATTAGTGTATTACCAAATATTATATTTGATAGTTTTCAAAGTTGTTCCAAACAAAGAAGATTGACACTTAAATGAGATCTTAAAGAAGGAGCTGCATTTTTGATGTGAAAAGTTCAAGGGGACAGGGGCATGAGTATTAAAGTAAGTTTTCAAGATGCATAGATTTCAAGAATTTAGAAAGAATAAATGGACTTGGAATTACTTAATTTCTCCCAGTCCATTTTGGGTAACATAAGTCTTGCAAAGTATTATTCGAGGGAAAAAAAAAAAAAAAAAAAGATCAGCCATGTTTGGAAAGAATGACAGGGTTTCATCTTGGAATTTGCACACGCATTGAAGATGCTCAGCAAGTGCTGTGTGCATGTATGTTGGTATCACTTTGAACCTCACCCTCATGTATAATTACAATGCATTAACAACAGTATTTTTAAATGAAATATCAGCACATAGTACCAGGCCTTTTAATTAAGCACAAAAGCAATGTAAGCACTGGATACCCGTTAGCGGTCCACACAGCTCTGTCCCATTTATCGTGTCAGGTCACCTCTTTAATAAACTTTTTTATTTGTAGACCAAAAACCAAATATTAGAGAGTTTATTTGGGTCAACCAATTTTGAGACATCTTCCCTCATTATTCTTTATAGTAACAACAGAAATCTCAGAACACCAAAAAATTCAAATTGAAGATTGACTAAACCTTTCCTGTCAAACAGCCAGGGATCATCCCTACCTACACCCCAAAACACACATGTACAACGGATGCTGAGGAAGTCTTGCAAAATGGAAACCTGCCTTAACTTATAGGCTACATTTTTTTTTCTTATTTCTTTTTTTTTCTTTTGGTAGTACTGGGGATTGAACCCATGGGCTTTCTACCTCTGAGCTATACCCTCGGCCCTATTTTTTATTCTTTATTTTAAAACAGGGTCTCACTAAGTTGCAGAGGGCTTCACTAAGTAGCTGAGGCTGGCCACAAATCTGTGATCATCCTGTCTCAGCCTCCCAAGTACTGGAATTATAAGTGTGCTTCACTACGCCCAGCTACAAACTATATTTCTAAGACATACACAAAATATTATTTTCTACCTCCACCCCTAACATTTTCTAACATTTTGCTGAACACTTCTAAGAAAATGGATGTGGCCCAACTTCCCCATTTTATGGGTATTAAAAAACGGATTCTAAGCTGGGCACAGTGGCGCATGCCTGTAATCCCAGCACTTAAGAGGCTGAAGCAGGAGGATCACAGGTTCGAAGACAACCTTATCAATGTATCAAGATTCTCAGAAACCTAGTGAGTGAGACCCTGTTTCAAAACAAAAAATAAAAAAAGTGCCAGAGGTGTAGCTTGGAGGTAGAATGCCCCCAGGATTCAATCCACAGTACCAAAAAAAAAAAAAAAAAAAGATTCTAAATAGGTGTATTTATTCTGGATTATGCCACTATTTAGGAGAGAAGGGATACATGATAGAGATGGTAAATGCATGGTGTGTCTGTCTCTAAAAACAGGTATCCCCTCCCCCAATTGGTTCTAGTGTTCTCTCACCAAGCCTGTATATGGTCTCAGAATCTTGTTCAACGCATATACTCCACCAAGAGGTTGGCATGTGAGATTGAATTTATGTGTCATCCCTGAGCCAGCTTCTAGGTCTTTGGACTATAGGTTTCAAAGTAAAAACATCATAGTCATCACCAGAGCTGCTGTCCACTGAGTAGTCATTCTGTACCAGTTGCCATGCTAAGGGTTTGCATGCATTCTGCTTTAATCCCTGCAAAAATTCCAAGAAAGAGCTCAAATAACTAACCCTATTGCATATATATATATATATATATATATATATATATATATATGTATAAACACTACACACACATACACACACACACACACACACACACACACACACACACACACACACACCCCTACCTTATACATCCTACATAAGGGCCTCCAAGTTTGTAAGTGGCTCAGTTGACATGCTGGCAAAGCCAAGCATGCTGTCCCCAGCCACATCCTTATATATGACTGATCTATAAACGTGATGCTGAGTTAAACAACCAGAGTGCTCGGCCTAGAATAACACAGACTCTCCCCAACAATACCATTTTATCTTGAATTTTATTCTAGAGCTGACTTATAAGATGAGGGCAGAGTCCCTATCAGTGCATTTTAGAGAAATGTAGATACAACAAAAAGTCTGAGGCCTACCCAGGATGTAAGAGGAAGGAAAATGCCTAAGTGGGGCTATAACTTGTACAGTTAGAACACAGCACAGGGGGCGGGCGCTGAGCCCAGAGACTTTGGTTGTTTTCTCAGTTGAATCCATGCTCCAGCATCCCTAATTTTCTCTGGTCTCTCTTCCCTAGGACCTCAAAGCCGCCTGTCTGATTAAGAAACTCCAACCAATAAAAGCACTGCTGGTTCTAATAGCAAAGGTGCTAATTACCCGCTATGGCTCAGCTGGTTTCAAATGGAAACCTTATAATAGCAGCCACTTGTGTTCAACATCCTGTACCAAATGAGGTCTCCTGACACTCACATGCTCTACCCCAGAGTGAAAGTCCCAAGCAGGGCAGGTGTCTGGTTCTTTCTAAGGTCCTGATACTGTAAAACAAGGAGAGGACTTTCAGAGTTTACTTGGAAACTGCCTTTGAAGGGTGTACTCATTTTTCCCTTGGCAGAGCACAATCATCTCAGTGAACACATTATCGTCCCTTGGTGACCCCATCAAGTCTCACTGACTTCCCCATTATGGCAAGGGCAGCCGGGCAGACCCACTTGCGGTCAATTACTAACTCCTCCAGAACTGTACTTCCTGCCCGAGTCTTGGGGTGCCAGATCTTAGCAATTCCCAATTTGCAAGCGGCACTTGGCCTTGAGTGTACATTTCCAGGGCTGCTTCAGCCAGGGAGTGACTTTGCCCCTCCCTGAGTGGGCTGATGCATAATTCTGCTAGGGGAGAGCCTAAAAGATCCCTTCTGCCTGCTGGCACAGCTGGATTGCCTTGCAGAGTCTCTGAACCTCACCTGGCCATCTGGTGGGGAAAACACTGGAAGGATAGGTGTTATGTAAATAGGAGGGTGGCTGAGGGCTGACAGAGCGGCTCTGTTCTCTTTGTCACTTTTGATAAACTGCACATTCACTTGCTTTCTCCTCCAATTCCCAAAAGCAGAGTGATCCTGGAAGACACATCAGCCAAATCTTTATGGAATAAAACAGGCGCATCCGGATACCTTTCATTCTCCAAGGGCTCCTAAAAGCCACTCTGCCAACACAAAGGCAGTCCAGGTGGCTCCCAAGCTTCCCCACAGCCCTTCAAAGGGCAGGAGCACAGACCAGCTAGCCTGGAGGAGGAGGAAAACATCATCTAGCTTCTTAACTAGATGAAACATTTTCTCCAGGGAGAGGAGACCCCAGCTACTAGATACAAAGGAGATGATCAGCATTTACTGACTTTCAAAGTGGGGGTTGTGAAAATGCATAAAGCACCAAAAACAAATTCCTTCATTATCTCTAGGTGTTGTTCTTAATAAGATTTATGTACTCTATTTTGTTGTTGTTGTTATTGAAACTGGTAAGCCTCCATTAGAGATATGTTGATTCCCTAATCGAAACAATACATTGCAGCTCAACACATCATTAATAATAATTTCCGTATTTACTTGGCTTTCATCATGCTTCTTTTTGCACTGGTGAGGGAAGGCAAAGAGGGGGTGATCTGGCAGAGCCCCCATTTTCTATGCAGCCATTCCTGGTTAGCAGAGAGTGTGCCTCACCTCTTTGAGGCAAAGCGTAGAGGTCTGCATGCCATGTTGAGGTGTATGTGCACTTGGGCTGCTTGCAAGACAGCAAACAGGTCTGAAAATTAAATGTGAAAAATCAGCAAAGTCCATAGCCCATCACAGGAAGGGAGAACAGGACCCTGACAGTCCAGCTAATTCCTATAATCAACAGTGGTAAAGGATCATAAATGGCTTCATTCCACCTTGTCACTCACAGTGCTGGCTGACCCCCTTACTCCTGCTACCTACAATGACCTTTGGGATGCTTGAGAAAACAGCTCCCTGCTGAGTTCTCCCTCACAGAGGGGCCAGATGGGGCGGTTTTGCTTCATTATTTGCGCCTGTAAAGGGAAAATGCCAACAGAAAGATTCATTACGATCCAGCCCATCTCTGCAAAGCTTCTCTGATTTATTAGGGCATAAACTGCTGTATGGGCTGTAATGAGACATAAATGTTCTGGAAGGCCTGTGAACTCCAGGAGGAAACGCCTTGCCATCACACTTCTGTGCACCTAATTTATTAACAGCTTGAGCTTGTGCCGGCACAGCCTGGAAAATTCTGCAACTTCACAAGCTGCAGCAGTCACCTTTGGGGTAGGCACGAGAGAGCAGGAAAATGTGTCCAACCCAGAGAAGTGACAAAAAACATATAGACATACTGCATAAAACTGCAAAGGCTTGCAATTTCTCCATGTGCTCCATGGCAGACATTGACCATTCTTGCAGTGTTGGGGGAAGGGGTAAGAAAGCACGGCTTTCCCAGATGTGTTACAGGAAGATCAAACTGGACATTCTGTTGTTTCGCTGTTGCCTTGACCTTGAATAAATATAGGAGAGAATGTTTGTATTTATTTCAGAAGAGCCCCCATCACTGTCTTCACTCCATTATTTGAAGGTTACTTTCTCCAATGCAATGGTTGCCCCAGCTCATTACAACTCTCTTTGGAAGACAACGAACATTTTTGCTCTCTAAACATTGTACCCTTTTGGTTCTAAATATAGAACAAAAAAATCAACAACAGAATGGTTCATTTTTATATTTCCTATAGTTTGCAATCGATTATTTTTCTTAGATTACAATATGCCTATCTCTTTAAATTCACCTTTGGTTGTGTGTGCCAAACTTCATGTAAAGAATGAGACTGAGAAGTGAACTTCCAGGAATACATATAATATCCTGACTTGATATCAGGAATTAGTCATTTTTCACTTCATGCACTAATGAAAAGAGATCACCTTTTGTCACCGGAACATTCATTTCCACAACACTTCCTGTGCAGTGATGTGTGCTGGAGGTCTAGCAGGAATCGGCCTGGCCCCAACACAGAAGTGACTACATGATTTGCAGAGCCCAGTGCAAGAGGGAACTGCAAAAAGTATTCAGGGTTTCAGCATGAAAACAGCAAGCATTAAGTCTTCTTTTCTGAACATAGAGCTGTGTGATTGCACAGCAACGTGACCATTACCCTGGCCTTTGTAGAGTTTACACTTCAGTGAAGGAGGAAAGCAATAAGACAACACCACCAAGGAGAGTGTAAGAAACAGAGATGCTCAAAAGGAAAGGAAAGGAATATTGTCCCATGTGAATGCATGACAAAGGGAGATGGCCCAGGATGCCAGAGCACCGGAGGCATGGAAGGCTTGCCTAGGGTGAGAGCTGACAGGTACCAGTGTGCTCTGGAGTCAGTGACTTGCCTTGCAAAAGATGGAGCAGCTTATGCAGATGCCCTCTGCAGGAGGGAACTTGTGTCCTGGAGCAGAAAAAGCCCAGGTATGCAGTGAAGCCTGAGAGAGGCTAGAAGCCACACCTCTGTAGGGCCTGACAGGACCCAGGTGTGTCACAGTGAAATAATGCTTGCAGGAAGCACCTTATATTAGTCATATCCCTATCAGTTGTGTGGGTCATCTTCTAGACTCCTTACTCCAACATCAAACAGTGGATGGGACAAACCCATGTCTCTACAGCCACCCATGCAGGTTTGGTGAAGATATTTACATTCATAACTCCAGAAGGAACAGAATGAATTTGTTTTTAATTTAAAGGACTAAGAACTCCCCGTGCAGCAAAGCAAATGTGGAGCGTGAGCTCCGAGTGCATTCCACACCTGAGCAATAAGCCTGTGTCAACAGTGACTGAGATACTGTCTCTGTAATTAAAGATCACAAAAGGCCAAGGATGCCTCTTTGAAAGATGGAGGTCTCACCACACACTAACTGCATTGCTCTTGGTCCCCAGAGTATTGGAGTCCTGGTCTTAGCATCACTGCTGTTGGCAGATTCTGGTTTCATTTACTCTGTCAAGCAGTTTACACTTGATGAAATGTGATTGTGCAAATGGATAACATTTCACCTCTCTGCCACATGCTAGTGACTCATTGTGGAAAAAAGAAAAGAACTAGAAGCGTTGTATGTTTGATTGACCCACTTCTTTTTATTCATCCTGTTTTATTACTAATATGCAAGGCATTCTCTCCCTATTGGGAGAATCTGCTTTTTCTTAAATTTTGTTTCCTAAGGCCTACTGAGAATATTTGTTCTTTAAACAGGAGTTTTCCTTAAACACAGAAAAGTTATAATAAATAGTTCTCTGGGGGTTTTGTGTGTTTGTTTGTTTGGGGATGGGAGCTGGTGAGGGTACTGGGGATTGAACCCAGGGATATTCTACCTTCAAGCTATATCCTCAGCACTTTTAATTTTTGTTTTGAAACAGGGTCTCACTAGGTTGTAGAAAGTCTTGCTACATTGCTGAAACTTCCCTTGAACATGTGATCCTCCTATCTCAGCTTCCCCAGTATTGGGATTGAAGGTGTGTGCCACCATGCCTGGCCACTCTGAATTTTTTGAATAAGAAAGTCCTCTCTTCATGGCGGCATCATCATCATCATCATCATCATCATCATCATCATCATCATCATCATGTGATGACAGCCAACACATCAATTTTCAGTATTCAATACCCTGCTTGAGTGATAGTAGGGAGACTATCTGCACAGGGACAGAAATAAAGTGGAAATATATTCCTGTAACCATGACAAGTGGCATTGGGCCTTACTCTTATCACTTCCTTCTAGCTTATTTTTCATATGATGATTACTGATTGTGCATTCAACCAGCACAAAACAAAACTGACCTGCAGATGTCATAACTTAGTCTTGAAAGTCAATTCATATCTTTCATTATTTTAAGGAACTTTCAAATCCTGAGGTTCAAGGATTCTATCTTTATGTTTGAAAAACAGTTCAAGAAGGGTCCTTTTTACATGAGTGTCTTATGAATGGATTCAATCAAGGGTTTTTGGAAGCCATGTCCATACAGCAGTTATACCATGCCAGCCAGGCAGGTGTGTGACTCAAAGAGGGGACCTAATCTGGGGATTTAAGATAGAGTAGGCTGCTTCTGCTGAAAGCAAGAAAGAACTAACCTGGCAGTCAACAGAGTTCATGAACAGCTCTTTTGACAGGAGAAAAATATATCCCTGGAGCTAGAGAACTGCCCACAGATGTCCCTCGATTTCTATATTCACCAACGCAGATGCTCTGTATAAGGAGACCTCTCCAATGCACCGCTAACACAGCCACCAAACTACATGGACAGGTTCTTATAAGGATTCTGCTGCTCTCAGTACTGGGCCAGACAGAAGGTGTTTGATGGTACAGAGTCTTTCCAACCCTGCTGGGGATAATGCCAAGTCCAGGCTTCCTTCATGCCCCAGGTAATCCTCTAGGCACCCCAAATCACATGGCACAAAAAGAACGACCTTTTTTCTGGGAAAAACTTGATTTAATGTCTTTCATGGCTTTCTTTCTGTATATATTTCAAGAGATATATTTGGACAGAAAGTGACTTCATAATAAAAAAAATGCCTTAACTACCTTAAAGTCATAGGAAGACATTTAGGAAATCTTACATTGTAGGGGGGAGATGAGCAGGCACCCCTGACTTTCTTGACTGCTGTGTTAGCGGTGCATTGGAGAGGTCTCCTCATACAGAGCATCTGCGTTGGTGAATATAGAAATCGAGGGAGTAACACTCCATAAATGTCAGTCTGAACAACTCCTTCTTGGCTTGGTTCCACTCCCGAATATATTACCAATCAATCTACTTCTAACGGAAATTAAGCACAGCTTTGTTCTAACTTTGCTGAGTTACCAATGTCTTATTTATAAAGAGTATACTTTCTCTTCTATTTCATGCTATTGGAACATAAGACTTTCTCCTACCTAGCCCCCCCACCACCATCCAGAGACATTTTCCTCTCATAGATCCCCAAACTTATTTGGCTTAGCACTCCCTTTTCAGAAAAAAAAATACTCAGTGCCCCAACACCCTGGAAATGACACAAATTTTCATTCTTTTTATTTATATGTTTTTCATTCTAACATCTTCCAGGGCATGGTATCACCCACTTTGGGAACCTATGCTCTAAGCCAACTTTCCCTATATCTTTGCTTTCTAAGCTATCTGTTCACCTTTCAAAGTTATCTATCGATAAATTAAAGAATCTTGAGTTCCCCTTTCTTAAATAAAGAATTAAAGGGAAAAAAGGATACCCTCTTTTCTTCTTCTTTTCTCTAGCAAGGAAATACAGAATAATTTATCAAAGGTATATTTTTCTGAAATCTCTTCTATCCATATCCTTCCCTGACTAAATATTCATTCAACCATTCAAATACAGCCTCCCTCCCACCCACCCATCTACTCACCCACCTGTGCATCCATCCATCCATCTGCCCTCCCGCCCATCTATCTAACTCTTTTACTAAGTATTAACTAATATTACAGTGTATGAAATTCAAGGTCAAAGAACTCATTCCCTTTGGCCTCTGTTAATATTCTCTTTCTAGCTCTGGCATTTTTTATGGTACGATGAGTCTCACTAATACATTTTTGGGGGAACCTTTATGCTTCAGGATTAGTATAGCTACTTTACCCTTGTGCATTTATGCAGGATGTGAAGCTAAGGAAAACTTATTTTCATAGAGGGAATATAAGAGAAGTACATCATAAAACAACTTTGTATTTCATTTCCAAGTTTTGCGGCTGTAAATAAAGCTTTGCTCGCTGAGCTGGAAGGCAAGCCCTGGAGGATGGACTCAGAGTTCCCTGCTAAGCGACAGACGGAGCACCAGAGAGACAAATGCATTTCATTACCTTGAGCTTATTACAAAGGCATAATTAGAACTCCTTTGAGAAGTCAACTAATTATATAATATCCAGCAAAGTATGTGAGGATTCCATTTTGGCATTAAGTGGAATTGATCAAGCTTTCTTTTAAGTTTATGATTCCCAACTTGAAGGGGACCAAACAGGCCAAGCCATTTCCATGGTGATAGTTTCTGGAAGGTACAGTATCTATCTTCCCTTCAGATCATTGCTGGAGAAAAGGTTTAGATCTGCCCAATATATTACATATATTATTAGATGTCCCCATTGCCCCTACAGAATCACGGCTGCAGCTACATTACTTCTGGCTGGACCAATGGTCACACAAGGGACCGACAGAGGCACCAAATGAAACCCCTTTACTAGCTGGCCTTTTCCCCTTCTCTACACTGCCTGCATGGAGCAGGGCCATCTGGTCTCAGAATCAGCAGCTACAGCTGAAACCCCGGGTGTCCCATCCCACAGAAGCATCTCCATCTCCAGCCATGGTTTTCCTGACTTCTCCATTGTTGCCGAGCTCCCATGCAGACTAGACTCGCTGCTTTCTACCCCTTGATTGCCTCCTAGAGAAAGTACTCCTCTCTGGACCATCCCACTCTACCTCTTCCATTTCCAGGGAGTCTCAACTCCCAGGCTCGACTCAGGGAATGGCCTTAGTGCTTCCCAAAGATTTTCTCAAGTTTGCATAAACAAAGACAAAAACATGGAGGGACCATGTTATTTCTCAACCAGAGGAAAATATGAGACAAGGCATACAGCTTCATGTGTAGGAAACTTATGAAACCAAATGTGACTTTTCCCCACAAGTCTCAAGTTCCTCCTAGATAAATAAGCTTCTGATGATGCTGAAGAAAAGTGGTGAGGAAGTAAGAAATCCAGCTGCTATATGACTGCCAAGCAGCCAAAAAATGCTTCAACAGATTTCTGAACATTTCAAGCGATAGAATACATTGGAACACTAGTTGTGGTTTTCTGAGTTCTGAAAAGCAAGTCCAGACCTGTAGGATATGAGGAAACCTCAGCAGAAGGGATTGTGAACTCAGGGCACCATGGCCAGTACTGGTTTTCTTAGGTAGGGCAGTCTCAGCTCACTGGTCACCTTTTGCACCCAGATCAGCCCTCAAAGTCTTCCCCAGCCAGTGCTCCCGAGGTCTCCTCATGCAGACCGCAGCTAGCCCTTGGATGCTCTGTGCCATCTTGGATTCGGTGCAGTCTAGCTGCAGTCAATGAAAGAGTTGATACGATTTTTATTCTCCCCATTTGCTTAGCGGGATGCTGGTGGGAACTGGACCACTCAAGGTACCTTTAGAGAATGGAAAAATTCAACTGTAAACACATAAAGGGCAACACAGAAAAGAATGCTGGAGATGAACCAAGGATTGGCTGAATGTGTGCAACATCAGCCTCAAGAAAGCAAGACATAGGCTCATTAAGGACAAGAGGATGGCAGCAAGCAGCCAGTTTCCTAGCTGCATGGATGTCTCCACCCCCTGACTTGCATGTCCAAATCCTGATCCTTGGGCTGTGGGACTCCAGGACTGGTATGCACATGGTAAGGAAGGTGCTCAGCCCCCATTCCCTTGTACATCTCACAGATGTGTCAGCTGGTATGAGTTAGCCCGGCAGCGACCACATTTTGGGGAGAAATCATCCATTGATTTATCACAGGGGGCATAAATCATAAATGCATTAGGTTGTCTCTATTGCCTTTCTTGTCATCCTGCCCCTCTAAAGTCAAATTAAGAGGCAGATGTCTTATCTGGGATCAATTCCAGATCACATTTGTGTTTAAAAAAAGAAAACCAGGAAAGGTTTCAGACAAACCTTCTGCCACAGGTTGATCAAAGTCTTGGTGCCCTGAGGACCAGTCACTATGCCAGTCTGAGGGGCCCAGGGATGTCGAGGGTGGACATTTCAGTTCTCATTGTCCCCTCAGATCCAGATGGAGCTGAGGACAAGAGCAGGTCCCCACAACAAGCCAACTCACTCTTTCCCTTGCAGATAATGAGACCCATGGAGTTTCCTGCACATATGGACGGATCCCAGAGGCCATGTGAGAACAAAGACTGGCCAGTTGTGGCTATAAATTTAAAAATTAAAAATCAACCACAACAAGGACAGAGAGGGATCCTTCCAGAAAGGTCTCCAGAGCTCATCTTAAACACTTTCACATTCTCAGGCATAGAATTTCATTAGGTCTTTTTGGGGATTCTGACTCATTCATCCTGTTCTGGTCCCTCAAGATTCTGGTCTTCTTTCCCGTTCTGGTTCTAAGGATCAAAAGCTACTACCACATGCCTTTGTTCACTCTTGCAACAAAACAGGGAAGGAGCTATTAGCAAGACTGTTTTGCAAATTAGAAGCCCAGAGAGATTGAGTGGCTTGAGATCACACAGCTCAAGGCTAAATTGAACATGAGACTCAGCTTTCTATCCTTCAAATATATATACATATATATGATTGAACCTAGGGACATTCTACCTCAAAGCTCCATCCTCAGCCCTTTTTATTTTTTTTTATGTTTACGTGGGTCTTACTAAGTTGCTGAGGGTCTCACTATGTTGTTGAAGCTAACCTTGAACCTGGAATCCTCCTGTCTTAAGGTGTGTGCCGCCACATCAGCTCTGTCCTTCAAATATAAGACTTTCAAGTCAGGCACAATGGTGTACACCTGTAACTCCAGGTACTGGGTAGGCTAAGGCAGGAGGATTACTATTTTGAGGCCAGCCTGAGCATCATAGCAATATCCTGTCTCAGTAAAAAATAGAAGGGCTGGGGATATACTTCAGTGGTACAGCACCACTGGCTAGGTTCAATCCACTGTACTGCAAATAATAATAATTGTTTAAAAAGACTCTAAATCTTGGTTACTCCTATGAGGTTTTCTTTTCTTACTGGACACGGTCCACACATGTACATGTGCACACACACACATGAACTTCCTATTAAGCAGTGACTACAGGCCAACAGCTGAGTGCTGGGTATATGCTGGTGATTGAAAGGGATGTGGCATCCACCCTTATGGAGTTTAGGATGCTGAAAGAGTTAATAATCAGGCAAACCTTCAATCGAGTATCTGATTTTAATCATAAATGATGGCATCTCGAAGGAAAATAGCAGGTACAATGAAAGCCCAAAGCAGGAAGGAAAGTGGTGGTCACAGGATGCTTCGCTGAAGACATGGACTTATGTATTTTAAATGTAAAAAACACATGGTTGAGGTCTGAACTTTGATCTGTGAGACATCTGTGTGAGCCAAGCAGTAGATCCTCTGGGAATGTCGTGGTAGACTGGACAACCCACTACATCAACTCTTTACCTCTGCTGGTAAATCTGTAGCAACACAAGGAACCTTTAAGCATTTTGCCTACAAAAGGCTGAAGCCGAGCAAGCTTTGCACCCTGCATGTTGCCCTCCGCCCCTTCTCCTCACGTCAGACAGCCAGCTGTCCAACCCTAGCTTAATAGGACTCAAGATTTTTATTTTATGGAGGCTGGATTTTTTTGTTTAATGAGAGGAGCTCATAAAAGGCCATTTCCTAAGTTGAGAGGAAGGGAAAAGACCTGTACTTTAGGAGGGTTAAGGTAATTATTCTATGGGGAGAAAACACATTTTAGTAAGTACTTCCTTGGCTCACAGACATCCTTCCGTTTGGAGTTTTGATCCAGAGTACTCTCCTCTGAAATTCTAAAGCCATCACTTTCTTGTCTGTGTCCCATTGAGGCACAAAACAAATCATGTGAAAATAAAATTGCTGTGATCCCAATCTTAAAAGGCTTAAAGTTTCCATGGGTTCTGATGGTCAGATTCATGAAGTAAGAGTTATCAAGGCCAAAAAAACTCAGGCTTCTGACCCACAGGGCTCCAGACACCCGGCTCCAGCCAGATCACTCCTCCCCAGATGAGAAAGCTCGTTGGAAATCTGTTTTGGGGCTCTACTGGGGCCCCAGGAGGTTTTGTGGCTGCTTACCTAAACCTCCCTGGACATTGCACTTCTATTCACATTCCAGAATAGACTTCCACATGGGCCTCTTTCTTTTCAACAAGGCTAGACAGGCAGCAGAATCCATGCCTGACAATTAACGTGCAGCTCATGTATGCCTCCTGCGAAAGTGGCCATTAGTCACCACCCTCTGCTGTTTTCTTTTCTAGACAGAAATCCCCTTAGAGTGGACAGAATAGCGGAAAAGAACTAGACTCAAACATGGAGATCTTGGGAGTGAGCAAAAAGGCTCTTGCGGGAGGCTCTGGGCTGAGAGAAGGGTCTGAAAGAGGCCAGGCCCAAAATGCAGGGCTGCAGCAATGGACATGCTCACAAAGCCCTGTAAATTTTTTCCCTTCATAGCTTTTATAGAAGTGATTAAGGTCAGGGCAGTCGGATGGATAACAGGTTGATGACCAAAATCGTGTTTGAAGAGGGAATATGAGGATCAGCCTACGTAGGATATCAGGTTTCCCAAAATCTTCTGGAAGATTGAAGAGGCATAAAGATGATTGCTGTACCAAACAGTTAGCTAAGAATGCAAAAGTCTCCTCTGTGATGAAGACTTTATTACATGGAAAAACCATTAAGTACCAGGAGGGGCAAGGTTCAGGGTAAAGTTTGGGGATTGGGAATTATTCCTATAAGGCTGCTAGGGTCAAATTCAAAAGTTTAAACATTCCTCTGTGTGCATATGGCATTAAGAGGCAAGGCAGTTAGGGGTTTGCAGGGGAGAGGCAGAAACCTTGCCTTGACCTATGTCTACATTTTTCCTTCCTTCCATAAATGTTTTCTAAGCACCTACAAAGCACACTACAAAGCTTTGGGGGAGAAAAAAATAGGCACTGATGTAGGTGTGCACTGGAGAAGACAAACCTGCAGACAGTGACACCAATCATATGTCAGTCAGAGCTTTGGGGATTTCAAGGATCTGGGGAACACCTTCCCTGGACACCGTTTCTTCCCAAGGTTTCTTGCCCATGGTAGTTTTCCTGAAGTTAGTCCACCACCATTTATGACTCAGAACACACTTCTTTGCGACTCTCACAGTTTCTGAGCGCTCTTTGCATTACTAAGAGAGCTCAGTAGGGAAGCCCTGGGTAGGTTCTTATGCTCTCTGTCCACCTCAGAGTGTCAGGCTAGCAAGCAGGACCAGGCTACAAGTATGGGCTTTGCAGTCAAGTCAGTTTCCCTGTTCTCAACTCCATTTCCTGACCTATAAAAGAGACTGTCATAAAAGTTCTGCCAGGACCAAGGAGGTGATGATTGTGCAAAGTGCTCAGCTGGCCCCCAGGAAGGTGCCTGGAGCACATGCTGCATGCCAGGACTGACCCTGGTCACTTGGGCCACATGGATGACAAAGCAGACATGCTGACCTGGAGAGAAGACTGGAATGGACCACAACCCATCTGGCTGGGCCTTGTTACCAACATTGGGATGTTAGTGTGAACTCAGCACAGAATGGGGAGCCTGTGGAGGTGTCCCGAGGGGAGGGGTAATCGGCACCATCAGCTTCCAGTTTCCCTAGGGTCAGTCTCTCTCCCACTAAACAGGCGGCTATGTTGTTCATTGACTGTTTCCTTTGTTGTACAGAAGCTTTTTATTTTGATGTAGAAATACTTCTCTATTTTTGCTTTGCAGTGCTTGTTTTTAGTGTTGTATCTAAGAAGAACCAAACCACATATAAACCATATCCAAAATGTGTATCTGTCAAGGGGTTAATTTCCAAAATATATTACAAAGTCATTAAACTCAAAAGCAAAAAATAAAACATAAATAAAATAACCTGACTAAGAAATGGAAAAAGGGCTGGGTGTGGTGGCACATTCCTGTAATCCTAGTATTGAGAAGCTGAGACAGGAGGATTCCAGGCTCAAGGCCAGCTTCAGCAACTTCCTGAGACCCTCAGAAACTTAGTGAGACCTTATTTCAAAATAAAAAATAAGGCTGGGGATAGCTCTGAGTTAGACTATCTCTGGGTTCAATCCCTAATACTAAAAAGAAAAAAAATGAAAAAAATAAAAGAAATAGGCAAAAGACTTGAATAGACATTTCTCCAAAGAAGAAACACAAATGAAGAGATTTGGTATTTGAAGAGATCCTCAATATTGCTAATCATCAAGTACTGCAAAGTAAAACCACAATGAGATCTCACCTCCTACCTGTAAGGATAGCTATTAAAAAAACACAAAAGGTAACAACTGTTGTCAAAAAGAAAGAAACCCTTGTACACTGGTGGTGGGAATGTAAACTGGCAGAGTCATTATGGAAAATAGTATGGAGTCTCCTCAAAAAATTAAAACTAGAATCACCGTATGACCCAACAATTTCTCTTTCTCCTCTTCCTCCTCCTCCTTGTCCTCCTCTTCTTCTTCTGTTTTTTTTTTTTTTTTTTTTTTTTTTGGTTGGAAACAGGGTCTTGCTAGATTACTGTGAGTCTTGCTAAGTTGCTGAGGTTGGTCTCTAACCTGCAAGCCTCCTGTCCCAGCCTCCCAAGTGCTGAGATTACAGGTGTGGGCGACCATGCCCGGCTCTGCCTTCTTGATTCTACTCACTCCCCCTTTCTTGCCTGTCCTACAAAGGAAGTGTCAACAGCTCAATGGATGAGACAAGGAACATCAAGATGGCATGGGGCCAGCTCTCCTGCTGGAGCATTTCTAGCTTCATTGAGTAAGCAGCCTCTGTGGGAGGAGACCTCTCTGCACTTGGGTCCAGCCAGTTCATAGCCCACAACCCCTCACCAACAGCATGCTGTGAGGCCTTCTGTCTGACCACTTATGGAGGACATTGCAAGAAGAGTAAATGAAGTAAGAAAACAGTACCAGGCTGCTCAAAAGAGTTACGTGCCTGGAAACGCACTGGCTTGGCCACACACATTGTGACCCTGTGCCATGTCGGTATCCTCTTCAGTTGTCAGGGGCCCACCTGAAGAAGTGGCACCTGCTAAGGTGAGCCAAAATCTGTGGACCCTAATCTTCTTCTCCAAGGTCTGACTCATCTTACCCACCCTTGAGCTCTGCCAGGGGTCATGCTTCTTACTCCCTAATCCATGTTCCAGATGAACCAACTCCATCATGAGGATATTAAATCACTTCTCCAAAGGCACTCAACTCAGAAATGGCAAAGTCCAGACACCACTCAGGCAGTCTGAGCCTTGAGCACCACTCTAGAAAAGGAATTAGTGATACAACACAACACTACTTCTCAAATCTCTTCCTACATTTCACTAGTACAAACAGGCCCATCTTCCCTGAAATGCTTCTGAATTGATGAACATCAATAAGTGACTATTTCTCATCAGCTAGCCATACCGAATGGGCAAATATTTCTCAGTATATTTTGATAGGTGCCAGAAGATTATGTTAAAAAAAAAAAAAGAAAGAAAGAAAGTTCATATTTTTAACTCCAGAAACAAGTAAAACAGGTAAAAGGAAAATCTTGCAAATGTTTTGAAAATACACTGAATACTTTAATCTTCTTATAAGTCAACCAAGACACCACATAAGATTAATCCACATTCAGGGATAAGAGAGCATTTTCTATTTTCCACATCTGAAAAAATTCTGCTATATCATCTTGAATTCATCTAGTGCAGTTCCATTTTAACTGTAACTGAGGATTTTTAACAATTAAAGTAGCTAAAAATCATGGTTAACAACAGTGATGACCTAGCCCTTGCCTTCTCAGCCCCCTGAGTATGCGCAGCTGAGCTTGGTAACAGTCTTGTTTAATTCTTTGCAACACTAAAAGGGGTGTGTAATTAGCCCCATTTTATCAATGGAGAAGCAGATTCATCAGCTCTAGATATAGTACCTTCTTTCCACTAAGTGTTCTGCTGCTCCCACCCATACTGACCCATGTGACCTACTCAATAGTTCAAAATTTATTTGGAAAGCTTCCAGTTATTAGTGGGTGTGCCAGCTAATAAGTTAATGTGTCTTGGCACCAAATCCACTGGGCTTTGTAAGGCGGGGGCTGGGGCACTAAAACCACATTTCTGCTAGGCTACCTGTTTCTGCCTGGTGTCTGCCCCAGGATCTAGCCAGTAGAGGAGGCTGCAGGGATAGAGGAAGGAGAGGAAGTCAGTCCTTGCGATTGTCTTCCTATTGGCTTCCTGCTCCCAGTGCTTCACTCTGGCAAGGTGCTTCCCCCAGGCAGGGATACTTCATTCTGACAGCTAAGAATGAATCCTGGTGATAATTTTCACAACAATACCAGAATTCTTGTTGGGAGACATCCCAGCGAAAAGACTCACTTGGATGATGCAGACTCACTGCACCCTGTTCAGAGACCCCAGCACCCTCTTTTAGATGTCTGGGCCCCAGTCTCTTAGGAGGTGCTCAGGGACCTCAGCACTTGCCAGCCACTCTGCCCTCCTAGGGGGTCTGGCCCCCACCCACGGCCCTCTCCTCCAGGCTTCCAGATGTTACACCTTCCTCTCTGCCCCCCCCCTCCCCGCACCACAGGGGAAGCTGTTCCCTGCTACTTCACCATGTCCCAGAATTCTCTTTTGCCCCCACATCTCATCCACACCTGGTTAACAATTCTTAAACATTCACCCTTCTGTGTCCAAATACTCAGTGGGTGTCTGCCCCTGCCTGGGCCCCGCCAGATGCACTGGGAATATTAACTGTTTCAAGTGGCCTGCCTTTCTCAATGTGCTCCAGCATGAACAGACATCCCTTGCTGAGCCCCGGAGGGGAACTGTTTAGGAGCCACCTATTAGCATTTGGATTCCAGGGTTCCACCTGCAGGGGATGGAACCCAGGAAATGATTTATAAAGCCCCCTGGAGTGACTGTGATGTGTCACAGGGTGAGAGCGCAGGATGGAGAGACAGTGTACAGGGCTCAGAATCAGCAAATCTGGCCCAGTCTTGAGGCTCTGGGGCAAGTTCTTTCACCTGGAAGAGGAGAATGGAAATCCCAGGAATGCTGGTCACAGGGCTCAGTTGAGGATTTGATAAGGAGCTGAAACAAGTAGAGGATCTGAAGTCCCCAGCACAGGGGGCCGGGGAGGCTACTTGGGTAGCCGTTTACTGGAAGATGGTGGGGGTCACCTGATGGGAATGTGCACTGTCCCCCACTGCTTTCTGAAGACAGCAGCACCTGAGTGGAGGCCAAGGCCCCAACACCGAGCCCAGGAAGAGAAGAGGCAGCTTTGGCAGCAGGGCAGGTGCCAAGCTGCTGTCTTGAGTCCGGACTCAAGGTGGTTTTTCAACAGCTGGTAACAGCCATGCACCAGTGAGCCTCGTTCCTGACTTGTCTCACCACGCTCTTCTTGCTGGTGATGCAAGATGTCAAATACCAGCAAAAGTAATTAAAAGTAAACTGGAGACAATGAACCACTTCGACTCTCCCTTCGGCTGCGAGCAGGGCCTGCGTGAGCTCCTGCCACGGTGACTGAAAAGCCTTTCCCTGTCATACTGTTGACTGGCAACGAGAAATGAATGTTCTTGCTATTTGCTGGAGACAGCCCTAGGATTTATCACTCTTGAAAAGAAAAGTTAGAGCCACGATGTAAACTCATCCAAAACTTCTAGACTAGGATATCACTTCAGTCGGGGAGCAGCAGAGAGTAAGCGGGAGGACGGAAGAGGAGGACAGAGAGTTGTACCCATTCAGCCAAGCACGGAAATAAAATACCAGAAAATGACAGCATTCTGGAATACTCACAGGAAATAAGAGTCTACTATTGAGACTTTCACCCACCTGACCACTAAAATCAGCAATGAAGAGGGTTACCACCCAAAACAAGGACCCAGTCCTTGTCTCCTAGCCAGATTCCCTACATAGTGTACAGAGATAGCTGGAAACACTCAGCTCACGTCTCTCCTCTAATCCCCATTCAAAACCTCCCATGGCTCTCCACCTCCCTTGGGTTACAATCCCTGCTCCTCATTGTGCCCACTGAAGCCCAAAGGAGCTAGGCCTGCCAGCCTCCCCTGGAATGCAGGACTGTGCCCTCCAAGGGTCCAGCCACCTGCTCTTCGTTGGCCCCTCCATGCCCAGCTTCTCTTCTTTCTTCTGCCAGAATATTCTCTGCACCAGGGTCCTTTCATTTATACACACCCCACTCCCAGAAGCTTCCATGGCCGCCCTATCTACAAGAGCTGCCACCAGGGCTCTCCCTGTGTCTGACCCAGACCCATGTTTATCTTGCTCAGAAGATTTATCATGATTC
>PVLC010021483.1:0-27903 GCA_004027655.1 Graphiurus murinus
CTCAGTTAGACTGCTTGCATACATACCACTTTCCCCCGTATCTCACAAAAAAGGAAACCAAGGCACAGGGTGCTGGCAGGGCCAGGATACACAATGAGGTTTGATCTTAGCCACTGCACTGCGCAGGGTCCTCACGCCTTGAGAGACAGTGTGCTGGTTCAGGTTCTTGGTCCAGCCTTGCATTGACTGGGAGACCTCTGAGCCTCAGTCTCCCAGTCTGGAAAGTGGAACCTGAATGCTCGTTCCCATGGGTGGTGGCTGTGAGCTGCCTCCTGACATGCTCTTGGAAACACTTCGTAAACCATCTCTTCCTGGCCCTGGCGCTTTGTAGCTCTGAGATCTTGGGCAGGCTACCCAACTTCTCACCCCCGCCACCCTCATCTGGAAAGTGGGAATGGCAAACCTACCTGTCTTGTAGTTTTAGCCAAGAGTTAATGAGTTAGTGCATGCAAAGCAGTTAAAACAGTTCTCAGTGCATGGTCAGCACTCAGAAAGGATTAGCCTTTGTTACCTGCAAGGTATTGGTCACGTTCAGAATATCACCTGATAGAGGTACAAAGCAGTGTGGCCCTCGCTTTGGGGTCCAGGGTTTCATTAAGTCAAAGACATGGGCCTACCATGTGTCTAGCATGTGCCAGACCCTGGGGATACAGCTGGGGACAAGACAGGTGTGGTTCAGCCCCTGTGGAGAATACAGTCTGCCATGGGGGATGTTAAGGTGCAGGATGGTCTGTAATGGGGGAGAGGGGTTTCATCTGCAGGGCTGAGGAGTTGGGTCCACATTGGGAAACTTCTTCAGGAAGTTTCACACCCACCTGCCATCATGCCAAGCAGTGATGGACACCCGGACAGCTGCAGCACTGGGCATGATGAGGTCCTGGCTTGGCATTGGGGTCAGGCTTGGCTTCCTAGAAGAGGTACCAGTTACCTGGTAGTGAGAAGGCCGAGGTAGGACTTAGCTGTGCGGTGATGCTGGGAAGAGTTCCAGGCAGAGGGAAGGATTTATGCAAGAGTCCAGTGGGAATAGCTCCACATGGCTGTGGTGTGGAGTGTGCAGACGCCCCTTCCCTTATAATACAGTAGGCCCTGACCAGAGCCAGGCGCCGTAGGACTTTTTTTTGTGTGTGTGAACTCTGGGACCAGAGAGCTTCTGCCTCCGGCCCTCAATGGGGCTGAGGGTATGGGTGACTCCATTTACCAGATCTTTGAGCTAGAGGCTTGATCTAGCACGGAAGAGCTGGCAGGCCACCCTGCCCCAATCCCCAGCTCCTGAACTGCTTCCCCTCATTTTCTTTTTGTGTGTGTGTGGTGCTAGGGATTGAACCCAGGGGCATTCTACCTCCAAGCTACACCCCCAGCCCTATTTTTTTATTCCTTATTTTGAAATAGGGTCTCACTAAGTTGTGGAGGGCCTCACTAAGTAGATGAGGCTGGCCATGAACCTGCAATCCTCCCGTCTCAGCTCTCTAAGTACTGGGATTACAAGTGTGCACCACCACACCCAGCTTCTATTTCCCATTTTCTGTCCGCCAGGAGGAGGTATCTGAGAGCAGCTCAAGCACAGACCCTCTGCCTCATGGCTACCTTCCTGATTCATCTTCAGTGTCCCGCGGGCCAGTGGCAGGGGTGCCAGGTGGCCCCCCAGCACTGGTGCACTCCAGCGCTCTTCCAGACCCCAACATGCTGGTGTCTGACTGTACGGCCTCCTCCTCAGACCTGGGCTCGGCCATCGACAAGATCATCGAGTCCACCATCGGGCCCGACCTCATCCAGAGTGAGTCAGGAGTGGCAGGGTTATCCCACAAGGTTTTCCTAGGAGTCCTGCCACCAGCTGTGTGAACACAGGCTGATTACCTTACCATACCTGTCTCACAGTGGTAAATGATGCAAGGACCAATGACACAGTGTAGCAAAGTTCTTAGCACAGTGCCTATATGTGACTGAGCTTAGTCAGTAATAGAAACAGTTGATTACTTTGTGCTGGGGGCACATCTCAGCACTTTATATACAGGAATTTGTTATCCTCCCAGTAACCCCTGATTGTAGATGCTTTAATTATCCTCACCATCCACATGAGAAATCTAAGGCCCAGAAGACTTAAAATGACGCAGCCACTGTCACCAGCAGGCAGAGGATGGTCCTGGGCCATGAGCCCAGACAGGTGGTGCCACAGCTCTTGCTGTTAAGTACGTGCTGAGCTTTCTGTCATTAGTGATGTGCTCAGAGGCCCTGGTACCTCACAAAGCCTCTGGATGATCTGGGAAGCCAATTCTAAGAAAGTGATTCAGGATAGCTGGGCATGGTGGTGCACGCTTGTAATCTCAGTACTTGGGAGGCTGAGACCGGAGAATCTGGGTTCACGGCCAACCTCAGCTACCTAGTGAAGCACTCTGCAACTTAGTGAGACCCTGTTTCCAAATAAAGAATAAAAAATAGGGCTGGGGGTAAAGCTCGCAGGTGCAGGTAGAATGTAGAATGCCCCTGAGTTCAATCCCCAGTACTGCAAAAGAAAAGAAAAAAAAAAAAAAAGAAAGTGATTCAGGGCCTGGGTCATGACCTTCAAGAAGTTTGGAAAGAAAGGAGGAGGACTCTCCGAGCCTAGTGATCAAAGGTCACATAGCTAGGGTAGCTTTGGCATCTTGGTGACTGTGGTCTAGCATGTCACACCAGACCTCCTCAAAACCCTGCAGGGATGTGCCTGAGGGTCAGAGTCACCAAGTGCGGCCTGCAGCTGGGAGCCCCCTTCCAGGAGGTGATCCTCTTCCTGTCTCTACTCAGGCTGCATCACTGTGACCAGTGCTGAGGAGGGCGGGGCTGAGACCACACGCTACCTGATCCTGCAGGGCCCAGATGATGGTAAGACCCCTGGTACCCAGGAGCCCTGTAGTAGGGAGGGCAGGAAGTAGGAAAGGATCGGTCCTGCCATCTCCCCCGTGATCCTGGAAGATTATCCACTGCTCTGGGCCCCGAGTTTTTCTATTGGCAAGGCGGTATCTGGTGGGGAATTTGGTTCTGGCATCCCTGGGTCTGCTTGGGAGGGGCAGCTGTAGCTCATGGCCAGTCCTGCCCCCCCCCCATTTAACCTTCTCTGTTCTCCGATCTGTCCCTAGGTGCACCCATGACATCACCAATGTCCAGTTCCACCCTGGCCCACAGCCTGGCAGCCATCGAGGCCCTGGCCGACGGCCCCACGTCCACATCCACGTGCCTGGAGCCACCTGAAGAGGCGCGGGGTGGACCTAGCTCCCTGGCGCAGCTGCCCCCGGCCTCTGGCACTGAAGAGCTGGACCTACAGAGCCTGGAGGCCATGATGGAGGTGGTGGTGGTGCAGCAGTTCAAGTGCAAGATGTGCCAGTACCGGAGCAGCACCAAGGCCACGCTGCTGCGGCACATGCGCGAGCGGCACTTCCGCCCAGGTGCGTGGGTCGCGGCCTGCAGACCTGGACAGCGTGAGTGGGGCGGCGCCTGGAGCCACACACAGCACTCTTGTCTCACCCTCCGCAGCAGCAGAAGCAGCTGGGAAGAAGGGACGTGTACGGAAATGGGGCACCTCAACCAAGACCCAGGAGGAAGAGGGGCCAGAGGAGGAGGAAGATGACGACATCGTAGATGCAGGAGCTATTGACGACCTGGAGGGTATGTCACTGTGGTTCCTAGGCCTGCTGTCCTCACCCCATCCACAAATACTCACCGAGCTCCTACGGGCGCATGTGGAGGCAGACACACCAGTGGGCACTTCCGGCATAAGAGGAGGTTGAAGCCAGGCGTGGTGGCGCACGCTTATAATCCTAGCATTTGGGAGGCTGAGACCAGAGAATCCAGGTTTGAGGCCAGCCTCAGCTACCTAGTGAGGCACTCCGCAACTTAGTGAGACTCTGTTTCAAAATAAAGAATAAAAAATAGGGCTGGGGGTATAGCTTGGAGGTAGAATGCCCCGGAGTTCAATCCCCAGTACTGCAAACAAAAAAAAAAAGAGCCAGGCGTGGTGGCTCACGCTTGTAATCCCAGCATTTGGAAGGCTGAGACCGGAGGATCCAGGTTCTCGGCCAGCCTCAGCTACCCAGTGAGACCCTCCCTTAGTGAGACCCTGTTTCAAAATGAATAAAAAATAGAACTGGGGCTGTAGCTTGGAGGTAGAATGAATGCCCCTGAGTTTAATCCCCAGTACTGCAAAAAAAAAAAAAGAGGAGGTTGAGCTCTGGGACCAGGACAGCTGTACAGGCTGCACACTGAAAAATAGAACAAGCGTCCCTGTTCACATTTATCTAGAAATATGATACAAGCAAAAATACATATGTGCTTTTTGTATTTGTGTGTGGTGCTAGGATTGAACCCAGGGGCATTCTACCTCTGAACTACATCCTCAGCCCTATTTTATTTTTTATTTGTAAACAGGGTCTCACTAACTTGATGTAAGCCTCACTGAGTTGCTGAGGCTGGTTTCAAACCTGCGATCCTCCTCTCTCAGCCTCCCAAGTACGGGATTACAGGTTTGTACTACCATGCCCAGCTTTTCGTTTTTTATTTTGATAGGCATGTTACAAAAAGCAAAATGATAAAGGTAAAGTTAACTTTAACTTTACATTTTCTTTGCCTAATATAATATTATTTCAACATAAAGCATTATAAAAAGTTATTCTCGCCGGGCGTGGTGGTGTACACTTGTAATCCCAGCATTTGGGAAGCTGAGACCGGAGGATCTGGGTTCCCGGCCAGCCTCAGCTACCTAGTGAGGCACTCCACAACTTAGTGAGACCCTGTTTCAAAATAAAGAATAAAAAATAGGGCTGGGGGTATAGCTCGGAGGTAGAATGCCCCTGCGTTCAATCCCCAGTACCTCAAAAAAAAAAAAAAAAAAGTTATTCTCTTTTTATTTATTTATTTTTTTGTAGGATGAGAGATTAAACTCAGAGACCTTCTATCTTCAAGCTACACTCCCAGCCCGATTTTATTTCTTATTTGGAAACAGGGCCTCCCTAGATTGATGACAGTCTCATTACTTGCTGAGGTTGTCCTTGAACCTGTGATCCTCCTGTCTCAGCCTCTGAAGTACTGGGATTACAGGTGTGTGCCACCATGCCTGGCCCAGCTTATTCATTATTTTACTTTATGCTAACTTTTAAAATTGTAGTATATTTTATACTTTATTTTATCTCATTTTGGACAAGACACATCTTTTGTGTGTGTGTGTGTGTGTGTGTGTGTGTGTGTATTGAACCCAGGGGCATTCTCTAAGCTCCACCCCCAGCCCATTTTTTCTTTTCTTTATTTTGAAACAGGGTCTCACTAAATTGCAGAGAGCCTCACAAGTTGCCAAGGCTGGCCATGAATCTGCGATCCTTCTGTTTCCATTTCCCAAGTACTGGGATTACAAGCGTGTGCCACCACACCCGGCAGACAAGGCACATCTTTTTTGTGTGTGTGTGTATGATACTGGGGATTGAACCCAGGGGCATTCTACCTCCGAGGTACACCCCCAGTCCTATTTTTTATTCTTTATTTTGAAACAGGGTCTCACTAAGTTGCAGAGTGCCTCACTAGGTAGCTGAGGCTGGCCGCGAACCCGGATCTTCCGGTCTCAGCCTCCCGAATGGGATTACAAGCGTGCACCACCACACCCGGCTGACAAGGCACATCTTAAGTGCTCAGTAGTCACATACGGATAGTGGCTGCTGGAAAGGATGGTTAAGTCAACAATTTGTAGATTTGGGCCAGGTACAGCAAAGCATGCCTGCAAATCTCAGTGGCTCAGGAGGCTGAAGCAGGAGGATCAAAAGTTTGAGGCCAGCCTGGGTAACTGAGAGACCATGTCTCAAACAAAAAAAAGATCTGGGGAAAAAGCACAGTGGTCTTCCCCTCACCCCCAAGTCCTGCCAAAAATATTTAAAGAGTTTATAGTCTTGAATGTTCATTACAGCTCTTTCCTAGCGATGGCTATAAAGTATCTTGAGGAAGGGCTACCTTTTTCTGCTTCACGTAAAGGTGCTGTTTGAACTGGTGGTGGGGCCAAGAGAGATGCAGAGAAAGAACTGCAGGGCGTGGAGGAGGGGTAGGCAGGAGTGGGAAGCAGCCTTTTCCCAGAGCAGCCGAGCAAGGGGTGAAGGCTGGAAGTGCAGGTCCAACTACCGTCTTCCTTCTCTCACTGTCCGCACAGAGGATAGTGACTACAATCCGGCCGAGGATGAGCCCCGAGGCCGGCAGCTGCGGCTCCAGCGCCCCATGCCCAGTACTCCAAGACCACGAAGGAGGCCCGGCCGGCCCCGGAAGCTGCCTCGCCTGGAGACCCCGGACCTCCCAGATGGTGAGTCATGATGAAGGGAGCGTCAGGGGCGACCATACCCTTGGGCTTCTGCGGTGCTGTGGAGTGTGCCCTGCTCAGCCTGCTGGCCTCAGTCTCCTCCTCGAGGGGAGAGAAACCCCACCTCAGGCTACCTTATTTCAACTTTGTGAATGTGCCTTCCAGCGGCAAATTGTCACAGCCAAAGAGGAGTTTGGGCCTTCATAACTGAACGAATAAGATAAATTTTGAATATTTATTTATTTATTTATTTTTGCGGTACTGGGGATTGAACTCAGGGGCATTCTACCTCTGAGCTACACCCCCAGCCCTATTTTTTTTATTCTTTATTTTGAAACCGAGTCTCACGAAGTTGCGGAGTGCCTCACTAGGTAGCTGAGGCTGGCCGCGAACCCGGATCCTCCGGTCTCAGCCTCCCGAATGCTGGGATTACAAGCGTGCGCCACCACGCCTGGCTAAATTTTGAATATTTAATTAATGAAGCCAGTTGTGGGAGACTGAGACAGGAGGATTACAGATTCAAGGACAGCCTCTGCAATATAATGAGACTCAGCAACCTAGCAAGACCCTGTTTCAAGAGCAAAAAATTACACTGAAAGGGCTGGGAGTGTAGCTTGGAGGTAGAATGCCCCTGAGTTCAATCCCTAGTATCACCAAAAAAAAAAAGAGGAGGTATGAAATGAGAATAGAGTGATAAGTCTGAGGCCTGAGACTATGTGGAAGGATCTGTAATTTAGTATTGCAGTGGGGACAGGACAGGACGAGTCGTGTGAGCGGCCAGCTCTGCTACCTACAAGCCTGGAGTATGTTGCTTTGCCTCTTGACTCTCTTGTTCTTATGAGTGGAGGGGACAGAGGCATCTGCCTTGTAGGATTACTTGAAGGATTAAAGACACAAAAATTAGCTCCGGGGTGAGCCACGAGTGGTGGCGCATGCTTGTAATCCCAGTACTTGGGAGGCTGGGACAAGAGGATCGCAGATTCTTGGCCAGCCTCAGTTACTTAGTGAGACACTGTTTCAAAACAAAACAAAAAATAGGGCTGGAAGTGTAGCTCAGAGGTAGAATGCCCCCAGGTTCAATCCCCAGTACCACAAGAAGTAAGTAAATAAATAAATAAATCTAAGCACTCTTTGAAGAGGTAGGGCATTCAGATCATTCAGATTTTGAAGAGTTTAGGAAGGCACACAGCCCGCCCTCTGGCCTGCTGCCTCCCAGGGAATGCTCATGCCAAGATACTGTGTTGCTTCCCAAGCCCACAGTGGCCCTTCGAGGTCACTACCATCGGACAGATGGTGCGATGAGGCTTGGGGGGGGGGCAGGCTCTCCCTGAGGGTGCGCAGCAGTCAGGAGCCCCAGCCTCTGACTGGAAGGTCCTTGGCCTGCTTGTTATCCCTCTTGACTGTCCCACTTGAGGAACACTGTGCTGATGGCCTGTCCTGCTGGCCTTGGGCTGTCTGCAGCTATCCCATGACCCTGTGTGCCCATCAGTGTTCTATGGCTGTGGGGTATCTCGGCTGGCCTCTGGCCCTCCTGCCCACGTGTCCTCTGCGTCTGGCTCACTTGTGATGTGCATGTCCACGGCAGGTGTAGAAGAGCCACTAGTGAGCTCCCAGAGTGGACAGACCCCCCCGGAGCTGCAGGATCCCGAGGCTCCCAGCTCCTCAGGCCCAGGGCACCTGGTGACCCCTGGCAGGGCCGCCAAGGCCCCCATGGAGCCTGGAGTGAGCCAGTCAGACACAGAGAATGCAGCACCCTCCTGCCCAGATGAACCTGATGCCCCTCCCCGCCGCCGAGGACGACCTTCCCGCCGTTTCCTGGGCAAGAAATACCGCAAGTACGCAGAGCAGAGGTGAGGTGGAGGAGGCGGGGGTTCTTTGGGGACCCTGAGTCCACCAGACATCTCCCCACACCCTCTTGGCAGATACTATTACAAGTCTCCCAAGCCACTCCTGAGGCCTTATCTGTGCCGCATCTGTGGCTCACGCTTCCTGTCCCACGAGGACCTGCGCTTCCACGTGAACTCCCACGAGGCCGGCGACCCCCAACTCTTCAAGTGCCTGCAGTGCAGCTACCGCTCCCGCCGCTGGTCTTCGCTCAAGGTGGGGCAGCCAGGAGGACCCGGGGCGCACATGGAGGCCAGGCAGAAGGGAGGACCTCAAGCATCCTGCTCACTGCCCTTCTGCTCATCCATGTCTGGCCCTGCACCTATAGAATGTTTAGCTCCTCCAGCTTACTGGGATGGTGGCACCCCTATTCTCAGTGGGTTAGAAACATGATCAGAAACTGGGCATGGTGGTGCACACTTGTAATCCCAGTACTTGAGAGGCTGAGACTGGAGGATCCCGGTTTGGGGCCAGCCTCAGCTACTTAGAATAGGGCAGGAGCCAGGTCTCGAAGTGCCCAGTCTAGTCCCTTCGTTGTTGCAAGCTTTAGGGTACCTTTCCAGATAGACAGCACAGCTTGGTTGGTGGCAGTAATGGTTTCATCAAAGTTGTCAGGGAGATTACAGCAGGTGGCAGTAATGTGTCTCAAGAAAAGGGTCCCCTAGCCAGGTGTAGTGGCCCACACCTGCAATCCTGGTACTTGGGAGGCCAGACTTGAAGCTTGGAGGTAGAATACCCCTGGGTTCAATCCCTAGTACCACAAAGAAAAGAAAGGGGCCACCTTTCTCTCTGACCCAGAGGTGCTGTGGGCCTGCAGCAGCTCAGAACTTGTCTTTATTCAGCACCTGGAGCGTTTTCTGCTCATGCCGCTCACGGGGGGCATAGGTATCGATAGTCCCATGTTGCCAACCTAGGAGGTTGGCCTGGTCAGTGTGCAGCATACTTTGGCGGCGGTGGGAGGGGTACTTCAGGCACTGGCATTCCTGTGCTCTCTCCCTGCAGAGACAGGGACCTCTGTGACCCAGTCCTCTGGGCTCCACAGGGACGTCCTGTAGTGAGCGGGAATGACATAGGCTGTGGAGCCACGCTGCCTAGGTACAGCTCCAAGCTCTGCCGTTGCAGGTTCCCTTTACCCTGAGCCTCAGTTTCCCTTTTTGTCAAATGGTGAGCAGGCACAGGCCCTGGCGCAGAGCAGTGCTCTTGCTGGAGAGTCTCCAGCTTTCACAGGCCTCGGCCTTTGCAGCAGGGTCTGCTGTCCACACACCTTGGTCTGTGAGCTGCTCCTGCAGTGACTGTGTGGCCGTGGGCATTGGGAGGGAAGCCGAGCTCCGACCCACCGCCCTACCTCTCTCCAGGAACACATGTTCAACCACGTGGGCAGCAAGCCCTACAAGTGTGACGAGTGCAGCTACACCAGCGTCTACCGGAAGGATGTCATCCGGCACGCGGCTGTGCACAGCCGGGACCGGTGAGTGGGTATGGGGCAGGATGGGGAAGGCTGAGGCCCGGGATCACCATGGCTCCCACTTACCAAGCACCTCCTCTGACCCCCACCCCATCACAGTGCATTTGAGACCTGACCAGGAAGGCAGGGTCTCTGGTCACGTGACATAGGACAGGGCAGGAGCCAGGCCTGGAGGTGCCCAGTCTAGTCCCTTCCTTGCTGTGAGCTTTAGTTTCTCGTGTAGACAACGGGAGAGTTGTTGAAGGGGTGGAAGGAAGTCGTGTGCCTGCAGGGGTTCCATGCACGCAGAACACCCTGTGCCTTCTCGGTTCATACTCCTCGCAGCACTGAGAGCAGACTTAGGATCAGCCAGCGGACATGCTGAGGGACCTGGCGGCTCTCACTCAAGTATGAGGTCAGCAGCTTCAGCGGAGGGCTGAAGCAGAGCTGGCCTCACAGGAAGCAGTGTGCGGCAGAGGTTGGATAGATTCCCACCTGGACCTTGATTCAAGCTGGGTTTGTGGAAAAGCCAGCTCTCCAAGATGCCTATAGATTTTTTAAAAAAAGAAGCAGCAACCAGGCATAGCATCAGATACCTATGATCCTAGTATTTGGGAGGCTGAGACAGGCCAGCCAGCCTCAGCAACTTAGAAACCCCTGTTTTAAAATTAAAAAGGGCTGTGGGTATAGCTTGGCGGTAGAATGCCTCTGGGTTCAGTCCTCAGTACAAGGGAGAAAGGGAGGGAAGGAGTTCTGTGGCCAGGTAAGACCACCAGGTTGAGCACCTATTCCTCAATAGCTTTCTTCCCTGTGGGTCTTGAGACCTTTAGGACACAAATGTGTTTTGCGACTGGGGGAGAGGAGACCCCTTCCCTGGGGTAGTCAAGTTCAGAGCATGTCACCTAGCATGCCTCTCGGCATTGTCCCAAGGGAGCCCTGTGTAGAAACTGCTGGTCTAAGAGGAAAGGGCTCAGGCAGGCAGCATAGGGGTGTTCGTGACCGAGATGGTCTGGTGGATGTGAGGATGGCGGGTGGGCTTCGGAGGTCGTGGTTTAACTCTTGGGCCTTTCTTTCCCAGGAAGAAGAGGCCGGATCCGGTGAGTGTGGGGCCCAGCCTGGGAAGGAGCCTGCCTGGGGGGCTGTGGATAGGGCAGAGGCAGGAGGTGAGGTCCCACCCTCCTTCGCCCCCTCTCCATCCAAACCCTCTGTGTCTTCCCAGACCCCAAAGCTGAGCTCTTTCCCCTGCCCCGTGTGTGGTCGTGTGTACCCCATGCAGAAGAGACTGACACAGCACATGAAGACGCACAGCACTGAGAAGCCCCACATGTGTGACAAGGTGGGCAGCCGAGGGCCGGGCCGGGTGGGGCCGGGGGCCTTCTCCAGGGCTTCCCCATCCAACTGCACCCGCCCTCACAGTGTGGAAAGTCCTTTAAGAAGCGCTACACCTTCAAAATGCACCTGCTCACACACATCCAGGCTGTTGCCAACCGCAGGTACGTCCCCTCGGACGCCCCTGGGGATGGGAGACCCCACCCACTTATCCGTCACTGAGCTCGCTCCCCGACTGCCTCTAGGTTCAAGTGTGAGTTCTGTGAGTTTGTCTGTGAGGATAAGAAGGCACTGCTGAACCACCAGCTGTCCCACGTCAGTGACAAGCCCTTCAAGTGCAGCTTTTGCCCCTACCGCACCTTCCGAGAGGACTTCCTGCTCTCCCACGTGGCTGTCAAGCACACAGGTCCGGCTGGGCCCACCCCAGGGCCCCTTGACTCCCCATGTCCCCACTCAGGTGCCTCGCATGGGAACGGCCGACTCCTTGAGACATAGAGTGCTTCCCTGTGGCACGTTCCCTCTAACTTGAGCTCAGGTTCCAGCCTCTGAGCCTGCCTTAGTTGTGCAATGGAGAAATTAGAGGTGCCTGCCATGCTATTGTTAGGGAAGTGAATGCCTCCGGTCCCCTGAACCCTGAGTGCTGGGCCTTGCTGCGGGGGCCAGGTCTTGCGGTGTGCCCCTGGAGCAGCAGCATGTGGCTGACCCTGTCCTCCCTGGTGCCCAGCCTCTGAGAGTAAAGAAAGGAAGCCAGGGATTCCCCTAGCCAGATTCCTGTCTCCCTGGGGTTGCTGATTCACAAGAGGAGTGTGTAGTCACGGGACCTGGAACGTAGGCACTCTCAGGAAGGCTGAGCGCAGCTGGTGCCTTTTATCCTCTTTGTCCCCACCATCCCAGTGGACCGAGGCATGAGCTTGCCAAGGCATGGGAATGAGTGCGTCAGCAAGCGAAGCCCCGGGGTCGGGGGGCTTCCTGGAGGGGCAGGTGCCTGCAAGCACTCCCAACGTGTGCCACAGGGGCCAAGCCCTTCGCCTGCGAGTACTGCCACTTCAGCACGCGGCACAAGAAGAACCTGCGCCTACACGTGCGGTGCCGACACGCCAGCAGCTTCGAGGAGTGGGGGAAGCGCCACCCCGAGGAGCCCCCCTCCCGCCGCCGCCCCTTCTTTTCTCTGCAGCAGATTGAGGAGTTGAAGCAGCAGCACCGTGCGGCCCCCGGACCACCCCCTGGCGCCCCGGGACCTCCCGAGGTGGGCACTGGGGACACACCTGGAGCAGCGGTGTGATGCCACCTCTGCAGCCCGGTGTTCTCGTTGCACGCCATGCGTCTCTAGGTCACGGTAGAGACGAGCTGAGTCACAGATGTGCCGGCCTTACGCTCGGAGTAGGGACGCCTTTTCAGAGCAAGTATAGAGAATAGTTGTATCAGTAGCTGAATTGCGATAAGTTTTATTCTCTCATATAAAAAAATTCCAACCAGAGCCGGGCGTGGTAGCGCATGCTTGTAATCCCAGCATTTGGGAGGCTGAGACCGGAGGATCCGGGTTCATGGCCAGCCTCAGCTACCTAGTGAGGCACTCCGTAACTTAGTGAGACCCTGTTTCAAAATAAAGAATAAAAAATAGGGCCGGGGGTGTAGCTCGGAGGTAGAATGCCTCTGAGTTCAATCCCCAGTACCGAGAAAAAAAAAAAGAAATTCCAACCAGATCTGCTCTAGCAGTTCCGTGGTCATCAGGGCCCAAGCTCTGATTTGTCTAGTCACCCTAGACAAGTGACTTCCATCTTTGTAGTTGTCTTGTGCTCTAGTATAGCTGCAGGCATACCAGCCTTCCCAGTCACATCCCCAGCAGGAAGCAAGAGGAAGGAATAGGGGAAAAGATAAAAAGGATGCCTGCCATCTACCCATTATCCTTCCCCATGAACTTTACCACGAGGCCCTGGCTTATCCACGTGGCCACACTTCACCAAGCTGTAAGGGAGGCTGGGAAATGTGGTCTCTTAGTAGCTGAGTATGGTAATCAGTGCTGTTAGCAGGAAAGAGGGCATGGGCGGATCCCAGGTAGACAGCCTTCTCTGCTGTGGAATCAGTGTCGCCCCAGCAGAATGGAGCACACGTGTGCTGATAGAACACGGGCTCTGGAGTCAGACGGTAGGGTACGAGTCCTGGCCCTTCCTAGGCCAGCCACCTCTCTGAGTTTGGTCAGTTTATCCGTAGCACTGAAGTGGTAAATATCTTGAAAATCGGCCAGGAAGGTGAGACAAGCTGACAGGTGTGAAATGCAGACGTGATGGGTGTGGTGGGTAAGTGACGTTTGGATCTGGGCCACCCCTCTCAGGCTTGACCATATCCTTACCCCACAGGTCCCCCCAGAGGCAGCACCGTTCCAGTCGGCCGAGACGCCCCCGCTGCTCTGTCCCGACACCCTCGGCAGCGCCACCATCATCTACCAGCAGGGTGAGCTCTGAGGGGGCTGGGAGCCCCAGGGAGGAAGGAAGGTGGGCAAGAAGATGGGAAGGGCAGCATGGGCGCCAGGTTCCCAGCCCTTTCTCAAGCTCCAGTCCCACCCCACCCAGGAGCAGAGGAGTCCACAGCGATGGCCACGCAGACGGCCCTGGACCTGCTGCTGAACATGAGTGCCCAGCGGGAGCTGGGGGGCGCCGCCCTTCAGGTGAGCTCCGCTGCCGTGTGTCCGTGGCTCTGTGCTGCACGTGGGGAGTCGGGAGCAGGGACTCACACCTGTCACTGCCCAAAAGGGGCACAGACCCACTGAAGTATAGTGGGCAGGCGCAGAGGGGGCCCGGCTGTGCAGGAGGCCAGGGAGGGCAGAGGATCTCCCTCCCCACTCTGCAGTTGTCCGTGATTCTCCCATGCTGAGTAGAACGCGCTGTTGCCTGTGGCATCTGGGCCCTGTTCGCGGGGATTTCCTCCTCGCTCCGGGCCACTCTGTTCCCATGGAGGCTCTGAAGGGTCCCTCATCCCAACACCTTCCACGGCCTGCGGCCTCCCGGGGCTTCTCCTGCATCCCAGTGGCCTTGGCACAGGCCACATGCCATCCCCTCACTTTGTCTTTACTCCTCCCTCCTCTCCCCGCTGCCTGGGATTGCCTGCACCCAGTACCCAAAAAGAAAAAAAGTTTTATATTCTTATCTTGTCAAATGTGTTGGTCTTATAGTTTCTTTTCTTTTCTTTTTTTTTTTTTTTTTGCGGTACTGGGGATTGAACTCAGGGGCGTTCTACCTCCGAGCTACACTCCCAGCCCTATTTTTTATTCTTTATTTTGAAACCGAGTCTCACTAAGTTGCGGAGTGCCTCACTAGGTAGCTGAGGCTGGCCGGGAACCCGGATCCTCCAGTCTCAGCCTCCTGAATGCTGGGATTACAAGCGTGTGCCACCACACCCGGCTCCTATTTTTTATTTTGAAACAGGGTCTCACGGCCAGGCGTGGTGGCACATGCTTGTAATCCCAGCATTTGGGAGGCTGAGACTGGAGGATCTGGGTTCGTGGCCAGCCTCAATGACTTCGTGAGGCTCTCTACAACTTAGTGAGACCCTGTTTCAAAATAAAGAATTAAAAAATAGGCCTGGGGTTGTAGCTCAGAGGTAGAATGCCCCCAGGTTCCATCCCTAGTACTGCAAAAAAAAATGAGTGTTGGCAGCACTGGGTCTGGCCGGGGGGTGTGCTTTGAGCACTGGGTTGGAGAGGGGTCTTGAACCCTTGCTCATTTGCCAGTCCCAGCCCATTGTGCCCACTGGTGTCCTTGCAGGTAGCTGTGGTGAAATCGGATGTGGAAACAGAGTTAGTGTCTCCAGGTGGTCAGCCCTCCGCCGAAGACACCACTCCACAGGTGGTGACCCTCCATGTAGCAGAACCAGGGGGCAGTGTGGCAGCCGAGAGCCAGCTGGGCTCCTCTGACCTCCAGCAGATCACCTTGGCACCTGGTCCATTTGGTGGGACCGGCTACAGTGTCATCACAGCACCCCCTATGGAGGAGGGGACATCCGCTCCTGGCACACCTTACAAGTGAGACATGCCTTCTGCAAGACCCTGGTCAGATTTGGGCCCCACCCACTGAAGCCTAGTTAGGAGGTAAAAATTTCGATAAGTACAAAGTGATCAGACAGTGGGCAGTTCTTTCCTCAGGTCAGGAGCTGCTATTCTTTATCCACCTAGATATTCCAGCAACTGGATATGTCCTATGAAATCCATATTCCCTCCTTTACAGATAAGAACGCAGGCCAGGGAGGTTAAGTAAGTGGCCTAAGGCCAGGAGGTGAGGCTGCGAAGCCTGGTTCCTCTGCATTCTGAGCCCAGAGGTTCTTTGTCAGAGGCAGTCCTCGGCACTTTCCAGTTCTAGCATTTGGAGCCAGCTCAGACTACTTTGCTGGCATCTGAGGCCTCCTAGTGCACTTTCTTCTTTACAGTGACCAAGTTTGGGCAGAAGTGTTTCTGTGCTCAGTGAACTCTTAGGCCAGGTGCTGGGCTGGAAGTCAGGAGCCCTGGGCCAGCACTGGGGCACGCTGGTCTCGCAGCACCTGCTTCCACAGCGACCAAGCTCTTGGTGGCAGGTCCGCACCATTTGCTCCTGTCTACTGGCCTGACTTGGGCGGGGCCCGGGCCCTTCCCCTGACTGTCCTGTCCACCAAGGTGACAGGGATTACAATTTTTTGAGGAGGATGGTGTCCTGGGCATTTGGTGTAACCATTTACAGAAGAGTCTCGACTGGTACAGGGTGGAGCCCCAGAGTTCCCACAAGGTCCTCCAGCTCATCCAGCTGCGGGGCAGTTACCCTAAGTTGATGCCTGCTGCTAGAACTTTACCTCTCCCCTCCCCTTCCTGTGCCCTCAGTGAGGAGCCCCCTGGGGAGGCAGCCCAGGCTGTGGTTGTGAGCGACACCCTCAAAGAAGCTGGCACCCACTACATTATGGCAGCTGACGGGACCCAGCTGCACCACATCGAGGTGAGGCTTGGGGTAGCCAACTCTGGAAGCCAGCCTGGTCCTGATCCCGGCCCCTCCCCTGCCTCAGCACCTTGTGCTACCTGTCTCCACAGCTGACTGCAGACGGCTCCATCTCCTTCCCAAGCCCAGATGCCCTGGCCTCTGGAGCTAAGTGGCCCCTGCTGCAGTGTGGGGCGCTGCCCAGAGACGGCTCTGAGCCCCCATCTCCAGCCAAGACCCACCAGGTGGGGGACCCCCAGCGGTCTGCCTCCCCACCTCCTGCAGCCAGCAAAGCTCTGGGCCTAGCAGTGCCCCCGTCCCCACCGTCCGCCGCCACTGCAGCATCAAAGAAGTTTTCCTGCAAGATCTGTGCTGAGGCCTTCCCTGGTCGGGCCGAGATGGAGAGTCACAAACGGGCCCATGCCGGGCCTAGCGCCTTCAAGTGCCCCGACTGCCCCTTCAGTGCCTGCCAGTGGCCCGAGGTCCGGGTAGGCACAGCCCCCGCCTTGCCTCCGCTGTCGTTCATTTGGCCACTTGTTTGTATAATCACCCGTTACTGAGCACCCCCTTCAACCCATGTCCTTGGCTCCGCTCCAGGGTCAGAGGTGACTCTGCAAGGTCCCAGCTCTTAGCTCAGTCTGGTCTGGAGGCCAAGCAAGCACAACGTGACTAAAGCCAGACAGTGCCCCCAGAATGGAGCGAGTGGTCAGGCAGAGAGTAGACTGAGCGCAAGCCATGGACCTGGGGGTGCTGGGGAAGAAGCCAGGGGGGGCGAGGGCGGAGCGGGGTCCAAGGCGAGGGTGGGGGCCTGAGCTGTCTGGGATGGTGAGAGCGCAGGTCAGGGCTGGTGGAGAGACACTTGAAGGCAGGTGGAGCAGTTTCTTCTCTGCTGCCCTGTTTGCCTGAAGCGTTCCCATTTCCAGACCTGACCGCACTCTGCATCCTCAGAGCTCAGTAAGACGCCAGGGCCTCGAGCCCCAGCCTCCCAATGGAAGAACAAGGCTCAGCTAGGCAGGCCTGAGACCTAGGGTACCGAGGTCCCCTCATTCATCACCTTAAGTCACTTGGATAAGCTGTCTGTAGCCCACCGGGATTCCCCAGGTGACCTAACGATGGCCTCTGGCCTGTCACTCGTGGCCACGGCAGCACCAGTCTTGGTCTGGTGCGTAGGGTCGTGGTTTCCCTGGCTCCTTGACCTGGCCCCGCCCCTCCTGCAGGCCCACATGGCACAGCACTCGAGCCTGCGGCCCCACCAGTGCAGCCAGTGCAGCTTCGCCTCCAAGAACAAGAAGGACCTGCGACGGCACATGCTGACCCACACCAACGAGAAGCCTTTCTCCTGCCACCTCTGTGGGCAGCGGTGAGGCCAGGCGCTGCTGGGCAAGGGCTGCTGGGCTCGCCCGGTGGAGCTGCCCTGAGCCTTCTCCCTTCCTCCTCAGTTTCAACCGTAACGGGCATCTCAAGTTCCACATCCAGAGGCTGCACAGCCCTGATGGGAGGAAGTCAGGGACCCCTACAGCCCGGGCGCCAGCCCAGACCCCCACCCAGACCATCATCCTGAACAGTGATGACGACACCCTGGCCACACTGCACAGTGAGCTGCCCTGGGGCCACGGGGGGGCACCAGGGTGGATCCAGACTCGAGCCCCTTCCCCAGAAGGCACCTCTGGGCTGGAGCATTCTAGGTTCCCCGGAACTCCTGGGTGAGCACCTTTCTCTCTGCCCAGCTGCCCTCCAGTCCGGTCATGGGGTCCTGGGCCCAGAGCGGCTGCAGCAGGCACTGGGCCAGGAGCACATCATTGTGGCCCAGGAGCAGACAGTGACCAATCAGGTAGGAGCCAGGGCTGGGGAGTCATGGGCTGGGTGGGGGCAGACTGCTGAGGCTGGAGCTGACTTCACCTTGGCAGGAGGAAGCCACTTACATTCAAGAGATCACCACAGCAGATGGCCAGACAGTACAGCACCTGGTGACCTCTGACAACCAGGTGAGCTGCTACCGATCCCCGTGGCCTTGACCTCCTGTGTTCCCTCCCCAGTTGGACTGTGCTTTCCACACCACCTCTCAGGGTCCATGTTGCGACTGTCATTGTTGGGGGTGGCCCCGGCCCTCAGCACCTGCCTCCTGCCCTTCTCTAGGTGCAGTACATCATCTCTCAGGACGGCGTCCAGCACCTGCTACCCCAGGAGTACGTGGTGGTCCCCGACGGCCATCACATCCAGGTAAGCCAGGCCTGGCACCAGTGGGGTTTTGGGAGGAGGGCTACACAGCCTCCTTCAGGGATCATAGGTTGGTTTCCTGTCTCCAGGTACAAGAGGGCCAGATTACACACATCCAGTATGAGCAGGGAGCCCCGTTCCTTCAGGAGTCCCAGGTAGGGGCTTGGGGGACCAGACAGAGCTGGGGCATGGAGAGGCTCCCCTGGGGCCGCACTCTCATCAGCTTCTCCCCTCCAGATCCAGTATGTGCCTGTGTCCCCCGGCCAGCAGCTCGTCACTCAGGCTCAGCTTGAGGCTGCAGCACACTCTGCTGTCACAGGTATGGGCTAGGCCGAGGACCCTGGGGCTGGGGCTGGGGCCAGGCCTGGCTCCTTGGGGCCTTGGGCTCACCGTGCTTTTCCTCCCTGGCAGCAGTGGCCGATGCTGCCATGGCCCAAGCCCAGGGCCTGTTTGGCACAGAAGAGGCAGTGCCTGAACACATTCAACAGCTGCAGCACCAGGGCATCGAGTACGACGTCATCACCCTGACAGATGACTGAGCCAAGGGCCCAGCGCAGATCACGGATGCCAGGGCCAGCTCTCCTGGGGTGGGGACCCTCCCTGCCCCACTTAGGGTCTCCAGATAGTGGCAGCCAGCATCCTGTCACCCAAGAGAGCCAGACCTTGCTGTGGGGTTGGGAGGCAGCCACGGGCCCCAGCCTGCAGGCAGGCTTTGGGAGATAAATTTATTTTTGTTTGTTTGGACCCACTGATCCCTCAGTCTTAATAATAAAGGGACCAGAGTCCAGCCCTGGCCAGCTTACTTTGTTCACTTGCTGCAAACGGCCTGAACCAGGCAAGGACCAGGAGGCAGAAAGCAGGAGCCTACGCACAGCCCCCACTAGGTGGCAGAGTGAGGCAAAGTTGGTGGCCCCACAGGGCACAGCCTTAGTGCAGAGGTTGAGCAGGGGACCCTGCAGGGCACCTCAGGGCCCCATGCCTAGAGGTCCTGAGGTCCATGGTGGCTCCAGGCTGGCCTTGCCTGCATCACCCAGCTGCCCACTCGCTGTGGGTGGCTCCAGGGCCAGCAAGAGTGACTTCTGGCCTTGGCACAGGACATAGCTGCTGACCCTTGTTGCCCCAGAGGTGTCCAGGCAGGCCCAGCTAAGGGAGCGTGGAGCTGGACGATAGAAGCCCTGGACCCCTCCAACCTGCTAAGCGCAGGCAGAGGACACCAGGGACCCTGGGATGGGTGAAGGCCCGGGGGTCTCGAAGGTGAGCCAAGCTGTGGAGGCGAGCGGTCCCAGAAGTAGTTCCAGCTTTCTCAGCCTTCTCTGCCCTCAAGACCCTCACGCATTCTTGGGGGGATTTCTGTATTTCCTTTTACAAATGAAACAAGGCAGCAAGAGGGTCAGGGTGGAATTGGGAAGGCATCAGGCCTATTTACAAGGGTGTGGAGTGAGTCTGAGGTGGGGGGGGGCAGGGGCAGGGAGGGGGAGCCCTGGCAGAGCCATAATATTCCTATGTCATTGGCAGCCCGAGTCCTGCTGCCACCCCAGGGGAGGGCCTGGAGTCCGCTCGGCCCCCAGAGGCCTGAGTCTCAGCAGTCCATACCAGCACCCTTGGGGCTCCTCCTCCCTGCAGGGTATGTTAAGTGGGGTGAGACTCGCGGCTAGGGCCTTGTTCGCGGCCTGAGTCCCGGTCCTTGGCCTCTGAGGATGACGATGAAGAACTGGGGCCGTGGCTGCGGCCTGACTGCCGGTAGGCGGTGCTCAGCTCCTGCAGCCGCTCTGGCGTTGGCCCCCACTTGGCAAAGCCAGGGTCGTTCTGTAGGAACAGCACAGCCGTGTCGTGGACCGCCTTGTAGTGCATTTCCTCCCTGTGGGCAAAGGCAGCTGCTTAGGGTGGGGCTGGTCTAGTCTACCAGCCCGCTTCCCCTTCCCCTGCCCTCCTCAGGCACCCACTTCTTGCAGACATGCTGGGAGCCACTGCGGTACTCGTGCTCAAAGGCGGGCAGGACCAGCTGGTGGCGTTTGAAGTGGCTCTGCTCCATGCGGGTGAGCGCTGGCGTGGGGGGTTCCCGCCACTTGGGGATGAACACGATGAAGGACAGGGGCTCTGGTGAGCTCTCCAGCAGTTTCTGTGGGAAGGAGCACAAGGTGGACATCAGGGCCATGTCCAGGTGGCTGGTGATTCCGCCTGCCCCAGCCATCCGTGGCGGCACACCCACCTCAAAGTGAGAGACCATGGCATCCATGAGCTCCTCGCAGAATGGAGGGTTGGCCTCAAAGGAACCGCTCATCGGGGCGAAGTCCAGGCAGGGCCTGGGGACAGAGGTAAGCATTCTAAGCCCCATCGGGATCCAGTCCCTCAACCACAAACAGGTCCCCCTGACCCCCCGGGCAGCCATGCCGAAGGGGTGGTCCTGGTCAGGCCAGAGGCCAACATGTGCCCTGAATTTGTTTTGGGACAAGGTCTGACCATGTGCACGGAATGGATAAGAACAGAGGCTCAGGCTTGGGTGGAACCTGAAGGAAGTGCTAAGCCTGCTGCCACCTCAGCACGTGTCACATGCAGGACTCCCCAGCTGCTGAGCTTTCGGTCTCTTGATGGCTTGGCCACTTCTTCCTCCTAGAGGTGGCCTGTGGACTGTCATCTGTGCTAACGCCACTAGTTTGTGAGGGCTCTGAGGTCTGTGTTAATACTTCTCACTCCTCAGGCCTGGAGCCAGGTGCTACTCCACACCTGAGCTAATTGAGAAGCCCACAGGCCAGGTAGGGGGTTCACACACCTGCCTACAGGGCCAGAAAAGCTGAGGTTCTCAGAGGTTAAGTGGTATGTCCAAGGTCATGTGGCTGGTAAGTGGTGAAAGCAAAGACTACCCCCCAAGAATGTCTGACTCCAAGGCAGCTGGCTGAGGCAGGCCCTCGGCTCTGGAGGCCCGCCTCCTGGGGGCCCAGCAGCCCCTGGCTCTCACCCTCGGGAGCCAAAGTAGCCGTCTGTGTCGGGGAAGGCAGAACAGTACTGGCGGAAGTAGCAGTTGAGGGGCGAGGCGAAGCACTCAAAGGTGACACCGAAGAGTCGGTGGAGAGCCTCAAAGACGTGCACAGGCAGCGACCCCTGCAGGCCAGTTCCCTCGTAGAGGCCCACGCCAAACATCATCTGTAGAGTGGCCACGGTTAGCGTCTGGGGCTCAGCCTCCCTGCTCCCCCTGGGAGCCCTTCCCCTGCTGCCCTAGGCCATACCTGGTACCGTCGGAGGAGACACCAGACCCGGGGCAGAAACCTCTCAAAGGCAGAGTCATCGACACAGCTATAGCGGTAAAGGAGCCACTGTGGGACAGGAAGTGGTGGCTTTAGCAGTGGCCCCACACCCCCATCACTGGCCACCTGCTGAGGACCATGGATCAAGAGAGATCCCAGGCCCCAACTAAGCCACTGGCTAGGGCCCTCTTCCCCGCAGTTCTTACCAGCTTGCTGAAGTAGTTGCGGCTGACCTTGACCATCTCTCCCTTATACCGGATGCAGACCACATTATTCTCCATGTGCATCTCTACGCTGGGCATGGGGGGTGCTGACACGGCCAGCCGCACCGGGTAGCAGTACACCAGGCGAGGCTCCACCTCGGTGGCCTCCACCTCCTCTGTGGGCAGGGAGAGCAGTGAGGGGCTGCCCGGCCCTGACAGCCTCGGTGCCTACTGTGTACCAGGTGCTATGCACCAAGGGAGAGCAGTTACCTGGCTCGGGCAGTATGAGTAACAGAGGGAACAAAAGGCCATTAAAACAAAACCCCCAGGCAACTGGCAGGGGCAGAACCTTGTGGCCAGTGTTGGTGCACTCAGCTCTGATGCAGACCCCTCTGCCATACTGTGGAGACTGGGATTCGAGTTGGCTCAGGCCTGTGGGCCCCAATGCTGGGCAGAAGTGTGAGAACTGCACTGCCTTCACCTTACTAGATACGGAATCTTGTTTGGGGATCTCGCCCTACCTGTGAATACTCTCACAATCCTATGGTCAGGCCTTATACCTAATCTGGGGAAAGTGAAGCTTGCAGAGAATGGATGTAAGCACAGATCTACCAAACTATTTATTGGCCTTTCTAGAAGTCTACTTCTGCCTCTTCCTTTCTCATTACTTCTGTTTCCCCTGGCCAAATCACACGTCAGGTCCTGCCCTAAATACCACTAAGAGAATACCCCAAACCCTGGCCCTAAGACTGGGCCTCAGTTGTTCCTTCAGTGAAGTCTGGGATAGAGCTGATGGCACCACTGCAGGCTCCGCCACCTTGCCCCTACCTGGGATGTTGTTTTCCTTGAGGATGGCAAGGTGCTTCTCTCGGATCCGTTTGACATACTCCAGGGAGATATGATAGATCTTACTGCAGATGCCTTCCACGGAGTCCTTGGCAGCGGCCGAGACGTGAGGGCCACACTGCTTCCGCAGGTGCTCCAGGCGGTCCTGGAGAAGACACCTGATCAAATGCTTGTGGAGGCCAATAGGCCTCAGCGGGGCTGACAGGTAACCAGGGCTATGGAATTCCAGCAGCCTTCGTCTTGAAACTGGCTCTGCTACTTACTAGCTGTGTCCCTTAGCAAACCCCTTGGCTTGACTCTTAATTCCTCAGCTGTCAAAGAAACACAAAATACCTAACAGGGCAATTTATTAATTTTATTTATTCAGTACTGGGGATTGAACCCAAGGGGGCTCTACCACTAAGCTACGTTCCCCAGATTTTGTTTTTTATGTTAAGACGGTCTCACAAAGTTGCCCAGACTGGCCTCAAACTTGTGATCTTCCTGTCTTAACCTCCCAAGTAGCTGGGTCAACAGACCTATGCCACTGTGCCTGGCTCAGTTTGAATATTAAATGTAAGCAAGCTGGACGTGAAAGTGCATACCTGTAATCCCAGTACTTGGGAGGCTGAGACAGGAGAAATGCAGGTTCAAAGCCTGCTTCAGCAATTCAATGAGGCTGCTACCAACATAGCAAAACCCTGTTTCCAAATAATAAAATAGGGCTACGGGTATATCTTGGAGGTAGAATGCCCCTGAGTTCCAACCCCAGCACACAAAAATAAATACAACCAAGCCCCTGGCATACAACAAATGCCAGCAGTTTTTGTTGGGGTTACACTGTGCTAGATCCTATGACAATTACTAGAGAAACAGACAAACCAGGGACAGTCCCAGCTTACAGTATTTGCAATCTACCAGGGCGAGGTGATAACAAGACAGGGAGCTTGGTTGGAGTAGATTTAAAAGATGTTCTTTTAGCTACTTGCAAGGATGACTGTAGGCATTTGTAATTTTGCTGAATCACACCTGTGAAACTGCAGAGTGAAAAATGAGTCACTCTGGCTAGTGAGCACACCTACCTTTGTCACTCTCTACGTGTCAAGTACACAGTTACTATCGTGAAGTGCGAAACCTTGTCTCTTGTGAAAAATGGTCCTGAAAAGAAAGCCCATTGCTAGTGCTGATGGAGAGGTTCAAGAAGTGACAGGTTTTGGCCAGAAAACAGAACTGTTCTTGGACACATTAAGAGCAGGGAATTGAGTTTGATGGTAGCTTTTAATTGTAATATAAACACACACACAAGAAAAAGCGGTTTGTCGATTTGTTTCCAACAGTCTACTCAGGGGAGATGTAGAACATTCATTACACTGAAAAGGCAGCTGTGTGTGGCCAGGCATACGATTACGTTAAAAATGTTAATGGAAATGTTCTTTGGGAGAAAGCCAGGAACCTAGACAAACATCTCCACAGTCACGAGTCTGGGTATTGACACATGTCAAGGTCTGCTGTATTGCATAAAAACAGGCTGCTGTGCACAGCCGGCTTCCTGGAGGAAGTGGCCACAGAGCCTTTCAACCGGCCTTACCCCAGGGCCCACTCACCATGTAGTCCTCCTTGGAGGCTGAGTGGTCCTTCCGAAGCCAGCTGAAGGTGTCTTCCACGTTCCACTTGACCACCTTCCTGCTGTTGGGGGATGCACTCCTGTGGTCAAGGGCGGGAGAAAGGGCTCAGCTGTGCTCGGCCTGACTGTTCCAACGCCTGCTCCACCATTCCCCTCCCACCCCACCTGACTAGCAATTACATCACAGCCCTGGAAGGCCTTTGGGAATGGTGACAGAGCCCCTGTGTGAGCATGGGCCAAGAGGCCCCAAGACCTCCCACTCTGATCATGGACTTGTCTCCTGTGGGGCAGAGACTGCCAAACCTGGACTCGATGAGCCGCCTGGCAGCCTCTGCATATTTAAATAGCAGGCGCTTGGCTTCCTCCCGGAACTTGATTCGCGATAACCTGGGTTAGAAAGTGGCGAGTTAGAGGCCTTCTAAACATGATAGCAGATACCAAGCAGTCCAGCTGTGGGTTGTACCTGATGGGAATGTCATTCATGATTTCACGAAACATGGACGGTGACACCACTGGTTCACAGTTGCTCGGCAGCAGGGGGTCAGATCCTTTGTCCACCACCTTGCGCTCCAGCATCCAGCGGTTGAAAGACTCCCGAGGAGGCTCAATGCCTGCAGGACAGGAGAGCGACAGAGGGTCTGGGTAGGGTCTGGCACACGGGAGGTACCAGGTTGGGCAGTAAACAAGACATGGTCCTTGTTATTTCAGAAGGGTTTTTATTTTGATTTTTGGTACTGTGGAGTCTGAACCCAGGAACATTCTACCTCCCAGCTACACTCCCAGCCCTACTTTATTTTATTTTGAGATAGGGTATCATTAAGTTGTTAAGGGTCTAAGTTGCTGAAGCGGGCCTTGAACCTGTGCTCCTCCTGTCTCAGTCTCCTAAGGACTGGGATTACAGGTGTACACCACAATGCCTACCTTCAGCAGTTTATTTTATAGCTACATTTTCCAAATTGTATTCTGAAAATTGCTAGCTGATTATAAAGAGTTAGCCAGGCAGGGTAGTACCTGTCTGTAATTTCAGTATTTGGAGGGCTAATAAAGGAGTATCTCAAGTTTGAGGCCAGCCTCAGCAACTTAGCAAGACTTTCAAAGGGGGTGGGGGGGTGAGTGTAGCTCAGAGATTGAATGCCTCCAAGTTCAATACCCAATACCAAAAAAATGTTACTAAGTGTTAAAATAGGGAAGAAAGGGGTCTATACTTCAGCCAAGTCAAGCAGATTTGCTAATTATAAAAAAGAAAAGCTACAGTATATTGAGCACTTACGCATTTCACATACTTTTTTTTGGTAGCACTGGGGATTGAACCCAGAGGCATTCTTTCTCTGAGCTACATCCCCCAGTCCTATTTTTTATTCTTTACTTTGAAACAGGGTCTCACTTGGTTGTGGAGGGCCTCACTAGGTAGCTGAGGCTAGCCACGAACCTGCGATTCTCCTGTCTCAGCCTCCCAAGTACTGGAATTACAAGCGTGCGCCACCATGCCCGGCTCGCTTATTCATTTTAATATCCTGTGGTGGACAGGCATTCCGGTTTCTGTGCTTTTACAGATCTGTGAGGAGTGTTGACAGTGCCTGGCAAATAGTACCCTCCAGCCGCCCTTTAAGCACTGTTCCTGTCCCCACCTTACAGATGAGGAAACCACAGTGGAGGGGTTAAGTGATGAGCCCAGACCCACAAAGCCGCAATTAACAGAGCCGGGACTCCCACAGCGCATGCTCTGAACCGCCGAGCTCCCCTGCCCTATCCCCAAACTCACATAACAAAGCCCCGGCCCCTAAGGTGGCTGGAGCAGGACTTACCCTCGCGCTGCTGGCACAGCTCCCGGTAGTGCTGCCGAAGCTTCAGGATGAGCTGGGAGCGGAGCAGCTCCACTTCGGGATGTGGGGGCAGTACCTCTGAAGGCCCCCGGTGCTTGATGACCGCGTTGGTCTGGATGTCCAGGTCCCAGTACACCCTTGGGGCACAGACAGACAATGAAGAGGCCCTGCCTGCTGCCGCCACACCCCAGTCCCGGGCCGGCCGGTCACTGGCAGCGGGCACCTCCAAGCCAGTCAGCAGGGACTCACTTGGTGGGTCGGAGGAGAGCTGCCTGCTGTTTATCTTCAGGGGATGCACCCCAAATCTTCAGTGTTGGGGTCCCTGGGATGCTGGGGGAGCTGGGCACCGACTGGCCCGTGGGTGTCACAGGGATCTCAATCTAGAGCAAAAGTCACAAAGGCATCTGGTCAGGAAACTAAGAGACTAGACTCCAACACTGAGCACCTGGTGAGCTGGCTGCGGCCCAGGCCCCCCTCCTGACCAGCTGCTGCTGCCCGCCCTTGCAGAGCCTGCTGCTGCCTGGCTGAGCCGACACTCACCAGCCACGTCCTGAGAGCCCCAGACACTCACCTTGGGCTTCTTCACACCATTGCCGCTTGGCTGCTCTTCCGAGAGCTGCCGCTTTCTGGGCTTGTTCTCAGGCGGGGGGGTTTCCACCAAGCTTGAGTCTTGGGGCAGTGGGGTCGCATTCAGCCCCAAAGGGTCCGACTGGTGGAGGGAGACCAGCAGAGTTGCAACCAGAGCCAGCGGCTTCGGAGCCCGGTACTTCGGAATCCTCATGCCCTCCCGCCCCCTGTTCCTACTCCTTAGAGGAGAACACAGAGGGCTGGGATGCAGGTGGAGACGCTGGGTTCCGCTCGGGCCTGCTACTTGCAACTGTGTGGCCTTGGGTGAGCTACTCCTCTTCCTAATTCCCTCACCTTCCAAATGGCCATGGGAAGCCCTACTTCACCCACCACTGAAGACTATTACATGAATCAAGGAGTGTGACTTGCTTAGCAGGATATATGGCATGAGATCAGCGCTCAGAATGTGTTGACTTACTTGCCTTAAGGATGAAAGTAAAGAATAAAGGGAAACCTCAGAAATGCTTTTTTTTTTTTTTTGTGGTAACACTGGGGATCGAACCCAGAGGCACTCTACCTTCGAATTACACCCCCAGCCCAATTTTATTTCTTATTTGGAAACAGGGTCTTGCTAGGTTGATGAGTCTCACAACTTGCTGAGGCTGTCCTCGAACCTGTGATCCTCCAGTCTTAGCCTCCCAAGTACTGAGATTACAGGCGTGAGCCTCCACGCCCAGCCTGAAATGCCTATTTTCAAAACAGCAAAGTCTATGAATGGACATCCTTTAGTAACATCAAGAGTATATGTGGTCAAGCATGGTGGTCACACCATGACCACCATGAGGCTGAGATAGGAGGATCACATGTTTGAAACCAGCCTCAGCATACATCAAGACTCTCAGCAACCTAGCAAGACCCTGTTTCAAAAACAAAAAGGGGTACGGGTGTGGCTCAGAGGTAGAATGCCCCTGGGTTCAATCCCCAGTACCACAAAAAAAAGAGTATAAGAGCAGTGTGATGGCCGGGTGTGGTGGCTCACGCTTGTAATCCCAGCATTTGGGAGGCTGAGACTGGAGGATCCGGGTTCACAGCCAGCCTCGGCTACCTAGTGAGGCACTCCGCAACTTAGTGAGACCCTGTTTCAAAATAAAGAATAAAAAATAGGGCTGGAGGTAGCATGCCCCTGAGTTCCATCCCCTGTACCGCAAAAAAAAAAAAAAAAAAAGAGCAGTGTGGCCCTGCAGTCACAGCAAGGTGCAAATCCTGCTCTGCCCACTGCTTGCTGTAGGCCGGTTACTCCCCCTTTCTGAAACTCCATGAGGAGATGACACCTGCCTTAAGCCCAGTGAAAGCTGCCCTGGCAGAGGAAAACAAAAGCCCGTGTTCCCACCGGACAGTCTGTGCCTGTACTCCTCCGTCACTCTGACAACCAAGTTCCCAGACCCCCTTACCACTCGCACTTAGCTAACCTCAGCTTAAATGCCGATTCTCAGAGCTCTCTTCCTGTTCCCCC
>PVLC010021484.1:0-27907 GCA_004027655.1 Graphiurus murinus
GAAGGAAGGAAGGAAGGAAGGAAGGAAGGAAGGAAGGAAGGAAGGAAGGAAGGAAGAAAAAAAACTACATTAAAATGGCACATGCCTGTAATCCTAGTACTTGGGAGGCTGAAACATGAGGATCACAGGTTCACAGCCAGCCTCAGCAACTTAAGACCCTGTTTCAAAATAAAAAAATAAAATAGGGCTGAGGATGTAGCTCAGAAGTAGAATACCCCTAGGTTCAATCCCAAGTGCCCCCCCCCACACACACACACAAGATTTGGAGAGCCTAAAGAGGAATCACTTAAAAATTACTGTATAATTAGTGGGTGAAATAACTATAAAAAATTAAGGAAAATTATTACTTATTAATTTGCAATTATCTTTAGGGTTTCACTGTATTTTAAATAAAATGCTATGAAAATCAGCTAAGACTTATAGGTGTGTTTTCTGTTTAAAAAGAGAGGGGGCAGGGCTAGAATTCCAGTCAATAGACATTCTCAAAGGAAAATCTTGGTCAGTCCTAAATCAAAAGATCAGTTAATTATACATCATAATGAGGTTCAGAATGATAGAAACATACACATACACAGCACTTGGTGAAATAAAATAAAATTTATTTTAACTTCAGCCATATGCTTTGAATGTATCTAGTCCGGAAAGTGAAGAAAATATGTAATTAAAAGCATCATTTTTCTATACATAAGGTTATAGCCTGACATGGTGGTACATACTTGTATTCCCAGTACTTGGTAAGCTGAGATAGGAAGATCGTTAGTTCAAGGACAGCCTCAGCAACCTAGTGAGACCCTGTTTTGAAATAAAAAGTAAAATAGGGCTGGGGTAGCTGGGCATAGTGGTGCATGCTTGTAATCCCAGTACTTGGGAGGCTGAGACAGGAAGATTGCAGGTTCACGGCCAGCCTCAGGAACTTAGTGAGGCCTTCTGCAACTTAGTAAGACCTTGTCTCAAAATAAAATAGGGTTGGGGATGTAGCTCAAAGGTAGAATGCCCCTGAGTTCAATCCCCAATACTGCAAAAAAGAAGAAGAAGAAGAAGAAGAAGAAGAAGAAGAAGAAGAAGAAGAAGAAGAAGAAAGAATAGGGCTGGGGTGTAGCTTTGAGGTAGAATGCCTGTACTACCTCAAAATCCCCAGTACTACAAAAAAAAAGAGATCAGTTAATGTTATGAAAAAAATATAATTTTAAGTTAAGCATAGATCATATTTCCCTTATCCTGACTTTTTCAATTAACTGAGTAGAAAGAATCATGTTAGATGAAAGACCTTCTATGTACCTTCAAAATACTGTTGGGAACTTGAAATAATAAGAAAATGGTGCCAAGGAGTCCTTGAAATCTTTTCATTACACTTGAAAACAATTAGAATATAGATAAAATAACACATGCACAATATCCAACAATCCTGGGTTTGTTTGCCTGGGACAGTTCCAGTTTATATCTATTGTCCTTGTATAATTTTTACTATAACCCCCTTTAATTTTCAAAAGTGTCCTGATTTGAACAATAAATGACATGGTAATTTTAACCACAACAACAGAGAAGTGTTTGGAAGGTTCCAAGGAGGCCTCCATCATATCCATTTCATGGAAGAGGGTAATCTGAAATGGCTGTGGGAAGTGGTATGTGAGAAGAAGACTGAAAGATGAATATGAATGGACAGGTGGAAATTGTTGGGGGGAGCAGAGCACAGAAGGAACAGAAGGGAGATCTCCTCGAAGGACCAACAGAAAATGGGGGAAACTTAAGCAAAAGTTCAAACACTGAAGAGAAGCACAGAGCAGGTTTGAAGAACATATGTAATGTAATTCATCTGAGACATATGTGAATAATTGAAGATCGAATCGCCACCCTAGGTTGTGGCCATCGTGTGACAGCATGAATCAAAGGCAAGAAATCAGAACTTGGTTCTTCAGGTAATAGGGAGGCACTAAAGGTTTTTGAGCAGGAGAATGATGTACTTTTAGCATCCTTAAAATGGAGAAAGGTAGCTGGGGCTGGGCACAGTGGTACATGCCTGTAATTCCAGTACTTGGGAGGCTGAGACAGGAGGACTACAGGTTCAAAGATGGCCTCAGCAACATAGCGAGACTCTCAGCAACCTAGCAAGACCCTGTTCCCAAACAAAAATATAAAAAGGGCTGGGAGTGTAGCTCAGAGGTAGACCACCCCTGGGCTCAATCCCCAGTACCATACACATAAAATAAATAAGTAAGTAAATAAATAAATAAAATGGAAAAAGGTAATCACCTTGCCCTTTCAGTCCTACCCTGTAACAATCAATGACTGGAGCTATATAACTTAAGTTATATCTTCTAAACAAATAGACTTTGGAGCTTGGGTGTGGTGTCCCACACCTGTAATCTCAGTACCTGGGAGGCTGAGACAGGAGGATCACAGGTTTGAGGATAGCTTGAGCAACCTAACAAGACCCTCAGCAACTTAATGAGACAGTTTCAAAATAAAAAATAAAAAGGAGGAGAAGTCCTAGTGGAGTGATGGAGGGTGCCTAAGAGAGGGAGGCAGGAGGAGAGAGGGAGACTCAATGAGGGAATATCTTCAATGGATATGATGTACATACACAAATTTATCAATGCCAATCACAATATAATGTACAGGGAGGGTGAGAGTGGGGTGGGAGCTGGGGGAGGGCTCACCAAGTACTGTGTGCATATATATATCTATCACTCTGAACATCATCATGATTTATGATTAGAGTGCACCAACAAAAAAGAAGAGAAATGAAGATCTGGGCACAACTACCTAGCTGGATTGGGGGTGGACAGTTGTGGTGCGAACTTTGGCAGTAATGCTGGATTGACAAATATTTGTGGTCTGTAGAAAGTAAAATAAAAGTTTTTTGATTCCTTGCTCTTTCCCCCTCCCCAAAATAAATAAATAAAAAAGGCTGGGGGTGCAGCTTGAAGGTAGGATGCCACTGGGTTCAAATCTCCCTAGTAGCAAAAAAAAAAAAAAAAAAAGACGTTGGGCTGATTACTTACTATTATTAGTTAGGCACTTTTGACACATTTTAAGGTAGTAGTTAACTGTTAAGTTCCTCACATATGACAGCCTGAGTTCAATTCTTTATCTCTACCACTACTTAGCTGTTTATCTTGGACTAGTTACTTAAAGGTACTCTATAATATAATCTTTAAACTGTACAACATAGTAGTTAAGAGAGTGAGTTGTGAAGTCAAATAAAAACACCAGACTCTAATTGTATCGCTTGGACCATGAAATAGCCTACGTGAGCCCACTTACTCATTTGTAAAAATATTAATAAAAATACCCCAAATAATATGGTTCTTGTGGGTACTACATGACAAAGTGCTTGGAACATAGGAAGTGCTCAATAAATAGTTCTGATGATTCACAGACTGATAGATTTTAGTGGATTTTTCAGATTGACAGAAATAACACCATTCTAACACTGTTTCTATGAAAAAATGTTTTCAGAATTTCAGGCGGAGCAAGGGACATCTTTAAAAAGAACTTCTGAAACACTGTTCATTCATTCATTCAAAGCCAAAGCTTGAACAAAAATTTACTTCTATCCTGACATGTTTCAGGCACAACAAAGAATATATTTTGCTTCTGTATCTTTGGCAAGCTTACCATGTCTGTGATTCATTAGTGTCACGGGAGTGACTGAAATATTTTGGTTTCTATCTTAGTTGAAAGAAATATTGTCGTCTTTCCAGTGCAAAACATTAAATGCATTCTGATAGTTCTTTTTAAACTCCTGTTCTGATGAGAATTAGCATATCCATTAGTAACCATCAGAGATACCACACTTGGCTGAAACAAATGTATTTATAAACAACATAATTCTATGCCGGAGTCTTAATTTAACTTCTTCCTTATAGTCCATTGCAGGAAAGCATCATACAAGTGTCTGAGCACTGCTGTTGAGGATGTAGCAAGACTATCCCCTCGCTTCTACACACAACTTATTTACACCTAGTATTCAATAACACAGCCTGCACAGGGACAGAGCAAGACGGTGGTGCCGTAAGACCCTCCAACCATTGTCTCCCCACAGAAACATCAGTTTGGACAACTATTCACTCCCAAAATACCTTCACAACAGCTAAAGAAGCCAGGTGAGAGCTCTTAGTACCCGATTTTAGTAAGATGAGAAAAGATGCATTGAAGAAGGTAAGAGTCTCCCTGCTACCCCTCCCTTATTCCAAGCATGGAAGCATAGAGATGCCTCTCATTTGGGGAGGGAGAAGAATTAACTGCAGATCATAGGCTTAGAACTCAATACAAGGCCTCGCATGATAAAACCCAGTCCTGCACAGAGCCCCACAGTCCCTACCTGCAGGCTACTTTTCATAGACAGAACCTCTGTACCCACTCTAGCACCAGGGGGAAACTCAAGACCTCAGGGCAATGGACTCATGTTTTGGTCTGCACCAGCACCAGCTATGGCCCAGAGCATGCCCCTGTAACTGGGCTACTCTCAGCCATGAGCCTCAGCTGTGACCCAGCTTAGGGTCATCCTTGGCACCAGGATATTGCACCTACGATTTCTCCCCAAAATTTAGGTAGCAGAGAAAGATTTGATCCATGAAGGGCTAGTAAAGGGAAGTAACTATAGGACATTACATTTGAACATGGTGCCAAGCCCATAGCAATGAAAATAAGCACAAGGAACACAATGGCCCCTGCATCTAGGCCACTGCTCACAGAAGGGGCACCTGGAGCTGGGTGCAGTAGTGCATGCCTGTAATCCTAGTACGTGGGAGGCTGAGACAGGAGGATTTCATGTTTGAGGCCAGACTCAGAAACTTAGTGAGATCCTCAGCAACTTAGCGAGACCCTGTTTCAAAATAAAATATTTTGAAATAATTTAAAAATATTTTTAAGCCAGGCATGGTGGTGCACACTTGTAATCCCAGTACTTGGGAGGCTGAGACAGGAGGATCACATATTCAAAGCCAGCCATGGCAACTGAGCAAGGTTCTCAGTAACCTAGTAAGACCCTGTTTCCAAATAAGAAATAAAATCAGACTGGAGATGTAGCTTGGCGGTAGAATGCCTCTGGGTTCAATCCCCAGTACCATATGTATATATAATTTTTTAAAGGGCATATATACCACTGAGGGTAATATCTCAGTAGTAGAATACATGAGTTCAATCCCCAGTACCACAAAAAAGAAAAATGAACCTCTCAATAAGTCCCACTGCCAGGCAGAGATCAAGAGTCCCAGTGGGAGAAACTAGTGTCCCAAGCTGCATTATCTCTGGCCAGCTGCAGGGATCTTGGGCCACCAATAAACAACACCAGCAAGAAGGACATATCAGCACTGGCCTTTGTCTTGCCTTCATGCTTCACTTGTGTCAGTGGGCTGTGGGCCCTGGGTGTGACCTATTCCTGCCATTGTTGTAGTGAACACGGGACTGACCACCCTATCCCTGTCATTACACGAGACAGCTCAATATGGAAAGTCATTGTCTACTTGAGTAAGGAAGAAAGAGATGGGCACAAGTTATTGCTTTGGGGTCTAGAACCAAACCCTGCACAGTGAGGCCCAGAGTCAGACAGAACCCTATGGTGCCAAACCACAGGAAATGGACTCTGGATGAGGCACCTGGGCCCATCCCAGCCTCAGGGAAAGGCTCCTGGACTCTGGACTCAGGAGACATACTACCCTTTTAAGGCACACCTCCAATCCATCCTGAACAACACACCAACTGCGTATTTGTGACACATGGGATTGGGGCACCCTTTAGGGCTGAAACAGTGATAACATACCAACCTCAGGCTTGCAGCCAAGCTGGGCTGACAGTGCCACCTAGTGCTGAAATAGGAGTAGTGACAAAAGTCTCAGAGAAAATAAAACAGCCTGCTTAGAATTTCTGGAAAGACAGTCCGGACATGGTGGCTCACACTTGTAATCCCAGTACTTGGGAGGCTGAGACAGAAGGATTACAGGTTCGTGGCCAGCCTCAGCAACTTAGTGAGGCGCTCTGCAACTTAGTGAGACCCTGTTTCAAATATAAAATAATAAAAAAGGGCTGGAGGTGTAGCTCGGAGGTAGAATGCCCCTGGGTTCCATCCCTAGTACCACACATACACACAAAAAATATATAAATAAATAAATAAGAAAAAAGGATTTCTGGAAAGACAAGTCCAAAGCCAAATTGCAAAGAGTGGAATACCTAATCCTTCAATGTATAGATGTTCTGTATGACAGTTTGGATCTGGGACATCCCCCAGTCTCAGATGTTAAAGGCTTGGTGCTCAACTAGTGGTGCTATTATGAAATAGTAAAATTTTAGAAAATATGAGCCTAAATGAGGAAGTGTAGGGGCTTCTTTCCTTCCTTCTATCTTTGCAATCAAAGATAAGTTGCTACTAGTTCAAGATAACTTATTATAATTGAAAGAGGGTTTTTGTAAGCCTTATGGTAACTACAAAGAAAGAATCCATAAAAGACAAATCTAAAAGAATAAGCAAAGAATCAAAACATACTACTAGGAAAGAAAATCACTAACCACAAAGGAAGGCTATGAGAGTGAGAAAGAAATTACACAAAATTAGAAAACACATAATAAAATGGCTCTAGTAAAACCTTACCTATAAATGAGTACCAGAAATATAAATGGCTTAAATTATCTAATTAAAAATAGAGCAACGGAATGAATTAAAAAATCTTAACTATATGATGCTTACAAGAAATAGACTTCAGCAGAACACAGTGGCCCACACCTATAATCCCAGTACTTGGGAGGCTGAGGCAGGAGAATCGCAAGTTTGAGGCTAACCTCAGCAGCTTAGTGAGACCCTCAGTAACTTAGTGAGATCTTGCTTCAAAACACAAAATTTATAAAATTTAAAAAAGGATGTGGGAACCTGGTGTGGTAGCACATGCCTGTAATCCCAGTACATGGAAGGCTGAGACAGGAGGATTGGAGGTTTGAGGCCAGCCTCAACAATTTAGCAAGACCCTCAGTGACTTAGCGAGACCCTGTTTCAAAATAAAAAATAAAAAGGGCTGGGGGTGTAGCTCATAGGGCTGGGGGGTATAGCTCACAGGTAAAATGCCCTGGGTTCAATTCCCAGTACAGAAGGAGAAGGAGGAGGAGGAGGAGGAGGAGGAGGAGGAGGAATATCAATTCCTCTGAAGTGATTCCAAAAAATAAAAGAGGAAGGAATTCTTTCAAACACATTCTATGAGGGCCAGCATTACCCTCATAGCAAAACCAGACAAGGACACACAAAAAAAAGCTGCATGCCAATATTCCTGATGAACATAGATGTAAAAATCCCCAACAAAATACTAGCAAATTGAATCTAACAGAAAATTAAAAATATTCTTCATCATGATGAAGTGAGGCTCATCTCAGGAATATGAGGTTAGTTCAACGTACACAAATCAATAAACAAGATACACGGCATCAACAGAATGAAGGGCAAAAAAACATATAATAATCTCAATAGATGCAGAAAAAAGCATTTCACAAAATGTGACATCCCTTTGTGATAAAAATGCTGAAAAAATTAGGTGCAGAAGGAATGTACCTCAACATAATAAAGGCCATAAATAACAAACCCACACCTAACATCACACTGTACTGGGAGACGCTCACAGCTTCCTCTCTAAGATCTAGTGCTAGACAAGGATGCTTGTTCTAACCACTTTTGTTCAACATAGTACTGAAAGCCCTAGCCAGAGCAATCAGGCAAGAGAAGGAAATTAAGAGTTCAAATTGGAAAGGAAGCGATCAAATCATCGTTTGCAGATGGCATGATTTTATACATGGAAACCCCTAAAAACTTCACCAAAAATTATTATAACTAATAAATTCAGAAAAGCTGAGGAATACAGAATCAACATACAAAAAATGAGTACATTTCTATATGCCAATAGTATAAAAAGAAATCAAGAAAGCAGTCTCATTTCTAAAAACTACAAAAAATGAGAATAAAGTAAACAAATGCACTTGATTGTTTCCTTTGCTGAACAGAAACCTTTTAATTTGATGCCAACCCATTTATTGATTCTTGGTTTCATTTCCTGAGCTTTGTGGATCTTATTGAAGTTTCTACCAGTACTTATATGTTGGAGAGCTGGTCCTATGGTTTCTTCCAGTAATTGCAAAGTTTCTGGTCTAATTTCTAGGTCTATGATCCATCCTGAGTTGACTTTTGTGCAGGGTAAGAGATAGAGGTCTAATTTCATTCTTCTACATATGGATATCCTGTTTTTCCAACACCATTTGTTGAAAAGGCTGCCTTTTCTCCACTGTGTACTTGACACTAAAAATAAGCCAATCAAAAATGGACAATTGAGCTGGGTGTGGTGGTACATGCTTGTAATGCCAGTATTGAGAGACTGAGACAGGAGGATAGCAGGTTTGCAGCTAGCTTCAGCAACTTAGTGAAGCCCTCTGCAACTTAGTGAGACCCTGTTTCCAAATAAAAAATAAAATAGGGCTAGGGGTGTAGTTCAGAAGTAGACGACCCCTGGGTTCAATCCCCACTACCATTCACACAAAAAAGGGCAACTGAACTGAATAAAAGTTTCTCAAAAGAAGAAATACAAACGGCCAACAAATATATGGAAAAATGTTCAACATCCTTAGCAATCAGGGAAATGCAAAACAAAACTACACTGATATTCCATCTAACTCCAGTTAGAACGGCAATCATCAAAAATACAATTAACTAGGTGTTGTAGCATAGGCCTGTAATCCCAGTACTTGGGAGGCTGAGACAAGAGGATCAAAGGTTCAAGGTCAGCCTCAGCAACTTAATGAGACCCTCCACAACTTAGTGAGATCCTGTCTCAAAATACAATAAGGATGGAGGGTATAGCTCAGAGGCAGAATGCCCTTGGGTTCAATACCCAGTACTACTATTACTACTACTACTACTACTACTACTACTAATAATAATAATAATAATAATAACAATAATACAATGAACTGGGTGTGGTGATACACGCCTGTAGTCCCAGTACTTAGTGAGACCCTCCACAACTTAGTGAGATCCTGTTTCAAAATAAAATATGGCTGGGGCTGTAGCTCAGAGGTAGAATTCCCTTGAGTTCAATCCAGAGAGAGAGAGAGAAAGAAAGAGAGAGAGACTGCTTAATCTAGATAGAATAAGGGAAAGTTAGAGATATCAGCAAAGTCTTCTTAGAGAAAGTTATCACTGAGCCGACTTTTGAAGAATATGCAGGAGTTACCCAGAATATAGGGGGTTAAAAGTGTTTTTAAGATAGTGTAGCAGCATATGATTTTATGGTATCCAGGCAAGGTCTTGACTTCTTTTATGGTACCAGGGATTGAACCCAGGGACATTCTACCTCTGAACTATATACCCCTAGCCCCCCTTTTTTTATTTTGAAACAGGGTCTCACTAAGTTCCTGAAGGCTTCACTATGTTGCTACGGCTGGCTGTGAACCTGGGATCCTCCTTTCTCAGCCTCCCAAGTAATGGGATTACAGGCTTGCACCACCACACCTAATAGAAATGTGGTGTTGAGCCGGGCGTGGTGGCGCACGCTTGTAATCCCAGCATTCGGGAGGCTGAGACCGGAGGATCCGGGTTCGTGGCCAGCCTCAGCTACCTAAGTGAGGCACTCCGCAACTTAGTGAGACCCGGTTTCAAAATAAGGAATAAAAAATAGGGCTGGGGGTATAGCTCGGAGGTAGAATGCCCCAGAGTTCAACCCCCAGTACCGCAAAAAAAAAAAAGAAATGTGGTGTTGAATGATAGTAGTAGTAGCTCAGATGGAGAGTAGAATGGAGAAGAAGTGACATTTGGGAAGTATCATTCAACACAGCTTAGTGATACATTGAACACTGGGGTACAGAAGGATCTAGGAATAAGCTTTGGTTAGAGAATAAACAAAGAAATCATTGAGTAAACAAAATCATTGGAAAAAAAGTTTGGGTAGATATTTTCAGTAGGCAATTTGATGTATGGAATTTGGTATGAAAGAGAAAGAGGCACCAAGCTTTTGATCTGCTTTGGGTTAAAAGGAAAACAGAGGAGCTGTGGATGCAGTTCAGTGGTAGAGCACTTGCCTAGAATGTGTAAGGTCTAGGTTCAATCGTCAACACTGCAAATAATAACAATATTTTTTTTTTGCGGTACTGGGGATTGAACTCAGAGGCATTCTACCTCTGAGCTATACCCCCAGCCCTATTTTTTATTCTTTATTTTTTTGAAACAGGGTCTTATTAAGTTGCGAAGGGCCTCACTAGGTAGCGAGGCTGGCCGAGAACCCGGATCCTCTGGTCTCAGCTTCCCAAATACTGGGATTACAAGCATGTGCCACCACGCCCGGCAACAATAATTTTTAAAAAGAAAAACAGAAGCCGGGCATGGTGGTGCACGCTTGTAATCCCAGCATTTGGGAGGCTGAGACCGGAGGATCCGGGTTCGAGGCCAGCCTCAGCTACCTAGTGAGGCACTCCGCAACTTAGTGAGACTCGGTTTCAAAATAAAGAATTAAAAAAATAGGGCTGGGGGTATAGCTCGGAGGTAGAATGCCCCTGAGTTCAATCACCAGTACCGCCAAAAAAAAAAAAAGAAAAACAGAACATTAAATTTATTTGATCTAGCCAGATATGGTGGCCCAGGCCTGGAATCCTAGTACTTGGGAAGCTGAGACAGAAGATTGCAGATTCAAGCCCAGCCTTAGCAATTTGGCAAGACCTTGTTTCAAAAAAACAAAAGAAGGCTGGGGGTATAGCAAAGAGGTAGAATACCCCTGGGTTCAATCCCTAGTGCCACAAAAAAATTCATTTGATCTATGCATAGATTACTGAAAAAAATTCTGACATAGGACCCAAGAAGCTTCTATATGAGCATGAGCTTTATCATGAGGACTTTAGCACAGTCACTTCGGGGTGTCTAATCAGCATTTCAAACTTAATATGTACCAAACAGGGCTCCTGATTTTTGCTCATACCCCAACATATATCTCTCCCCATGAGGCAGGGCAGAGGACCTGGAAACAGGAAGAATTAAGCAGCCATCTGTATCTCCCTTTCTGAGAATGAGGTTGGGGGAAGTGAGCAGGAAAGTGAGAGACTGGCGGGCACCAGGGAATCAGGGCCCTGACCAGCCCACAGATAATCATTCAAATTAAGGATCAAAACTGTACAAAAGTCATTGGTCCCCAAAACTCAATTCTGACCAATCATAAAAGAACATATAGAAAACCTCAGGAAAGTTTAAAAGCCCATTCCCGAAGGACTTAGAGGTCACTCTTTCTGGAACCCTCCCCCTTCGAGGAGGGAGCTGCTTTGTCCTCTATCTTTCCCTAACTTAAAATAAACTTTCATATTTCTATACCCTTCGCTAGTCCTTGGGCTTCATTCGTCAAGATCCACTGGACAAGAACCCTAAGAAACACCCCCATTTCACCAGTTTTTACGTTGGGTTTGGTTTGGGTTTGAGTTTAGTACTGGAGATTGAACCCAGAGGCATTCTACCTCCAAGCTACACCCCCAGCCCTTTTTATTTTGAAACGGTCTCATGAAATGGCTGAGGCTGGCCTCTGCAATCTTTCTGTCTCAGCCTCCACCACTCTCAGCTATCCGTCACAGTTAATAGCACAGCACCACCCACACAATTGCTAAATCCAAAACTTAGGAGTTAAAGTCTCTCTTCCCCTTCCATTCTATATCCAGTCCACCTATAAGTCTTGTCAACACCTCCTCCAACATACACCCTGAATCGATTCACTTGTCTCCATTTTCATTTGTCCTTACTTGGTCCAAGTCACCATCATCACAGGCCAAGACTACTGCAAGAACATCCTGACTGGCCTCCCTTCCTCTACTCTTGCCCAAACAAGCCACAGTGGTTCCCACTTCAGGGCCCTGTACTTGTTAGTGCTTCTGCTCAGAAGTGGCTTTCTCCCACTATATACATGGTCCACTCCTTATTATTGTTTAGGTCTCACCTTAAACATCACATTTTTAGAAAGGACTTCCTTAAGCCGGGTGTGGTGGCGCATGCTTGTAATCCTGGTACTTGGGAGGCTGAGACCAGGGGATCCGGGTTCCCAACCAGCCTCAGCTACTTAGTGAGGCTGGTTGGGAACCCCTCCGCAACTTACTGAGACCCTGTTTCCAAATAAAGAATAAAAAATAGGGCTGGGGATATAGCTCAGAGGTAGAATGCTCCTGGGTCCCACCCTCGGTACTGCAAAAAAAAAAAAAAAAAAAGAAAAGAAAAGAAAGGACTTCCTTAGCCAGGCACAATGACACATGCCTGTAATCACAGTACTTGGGAGGCTGAGACATGAGGATCACAGGATCCAAGCCAGCACATGGTAACATAGTGAGACTCAGCTTCAAAATTAAAAAAGGGCTGGATACCAAAAAAAAACCTTACTTAACTCTATCCTGGCCTCATCACACAGGCCCACAAGTCACTCTATCACAAAACTTCATCTTTTTGTTGTTGTTATTATTGTTGGTACTGGGGATTTGTTGTAGATATAGAATGTCCCCTCAAAAGCTCATTTATTAATATTCAGAGTTGATATAGTTAAGTCATGAAGGTTGTAATCTCAGCAATGGATGGATTTATCTGTGTGGTGGCCTGAACTGGTAGAATGTGGCTAGAGAAGGTGGGTCCCTGGGGCTGCAGCTTTGGGGATTATATATAGTTCCCCCTCCCCTCACTCTTTTGCTTCTGGCCTCCAGGATGTGAGGATGAAGCCCTGCACTCTCCCTTTCTCCACTTCCCACTACTGTGCCCTGAGATACACAGTCCCCGGCCTCACATGGACTGAACTCAAAATCTCAAAACTGTAAGCAAATAAATCTTCCTTCCTCTAAATTGTATGGTCAGTTCTTGGATTATAGCAGTAAGAATGCTAAGACAGAATTGAACCCAGAGGCATTCTACCTCCAAGCTACGCCCCCTAGCCCTTTTTATTTTGAAGCAGGGTCTCACTAAGTTGTGGAGGGTCTCTCTAAATTGCTGCGGATGGCCTCAAGCCTGAAATCTTTCTTTCTCAATCTCCCAAGTACTGGGATTACAGGCATGTACCATCACTCCCAGCACCCATCTACTTTTTCTTTTAGCATTTGTCACTTTATGAAAATCATCCAACCTTTCACCTTTATGAATGAACCTGTAGTTTGCATTACTTATATTTAAGTGTGTTTCCCAGACCTGCCAACACAGGTACTAGAACCAAGAAGACAGTGATTTTATGTTTTTCTTACATTTGCATTTTTATCTTTAGCATCTAATAGCTGCTCAATAAATATGTGTTAAATGTGAAATACATGGAAATATTTTTATTATTCACAGGCCTAAATCTCATTTCTCACAGCCAGGTTTTTTTATATCATATTGTATTAATTATGTGTGTGTGTATCATGAGATTACAAAGTCATGAAACTGATTTTCTTATGTGATCCTTAGATGATTCTGAATATATATACATTCACCCAGTAAAACGCATAAAATGCACTATGTAAAAATAGTTTTCCTAGGGACTAATAATATCCCTAATGTATGTACTGAGAACTCTAATCTACTTGAATAATGATGGAAAACTTTCTGACTTTGTTATAGTTTTCGCAATACTCTGAAGCGCAATAAAAGACATAAAAATCCAGAGATACCACTTAAATCTTCAACACTTGTGCTTTGAAATTTTTATTTCTGTCTAAAGAAGAACCAATCAAAATGGAATTTCCCTTGAGTTTTTGGATGACCTGGGATATAACTATTTCAGTGACAGGCACCCTCTTACCTGCCAATTTCAGCCTCTGGCTACACCATGTGAGGAGGCACACTGTCAGAATTCACAAGGACTTCCCTGTCTCTCGCATCAAAGAAATGGCCAATGGATCAAATGTCATCGCTGCAAAAAGGGAATTTAATCAAACTTCCCAAAGCCATTTGCATCTGTCTGATATGCCCGGTGACCTCCCCAGATGCACAGGACCCAGAGATTGCTCTCAGATGCTACCACTGACCCAGGGTGAAGGTAGATTATGTTTCCCAGTCACAGTTATGCTCAATCATGAGAACACACATCTGAAGGATTTAAGCTTTCTTGCTGCTTCTCATGCCAGAGTGGACAAGGGATAGGGCACTATTCTGGTAGTTAATAGTTAAGAAGAGGTGTTAATCAATTAAGAAGTTTAATTCTCATCTGAGTATCTCATAAGGATACTTTGTTCAGAGCCTTCTCCAATCATAAATGTCTTCTCAGAATAATTATATAAAATCATCCCATAAAATCTCATTAAATTGTGGAGTGCCTCACTAGGTAGCTGAGGCTGGCCGCGAACCCAGATCCTCCAGTCTCAGGCTCCCAAATGCTGGGATTACAGGCGTGCACCACCACATCCGGCCTTTTATTTTTATTTTATCAGTTGCTGATAGCCTCACTAAATTGCTGAGGCTGGTCTCAAACCTGTGACTTTCCTGTCTCAGCCTCCCAAATACTTGGATTACAGGTGTGCACTACCCCACCCCACTAATTTTCTGTATTTCTAACTGTGCTAAGTTAAACATCTTCTAACTTTTCTAGATTTTTTTCTATATTGAATTTTCATCAACATATACTTTTCTCTATCAATTTTGTGAGAAATGTTTGATTTGTCAGTTATCTTTTATCTTTATATTATGAAGTTTTTGTTGATAATTTTTTCTACCAAGTCTACCATTTTCTCAAAGCAATTTGAGCCATTGTTGGTTTTATTTTGTGTTGATTAATTATACTAAGTGGAATTTTCCCAGGAGTCAACTTTACAGTGTTCAATGTTACCAACAAAGACGGTATCATTCAGTTTGCTTTTCCATCCAGAATAAATTGTACCACATGTGGCTTTAGTCATTGCCAGTTTTATTTTGTGTTGATTATTTCTGGCATATCTAATTTTTCTGTAACCCCAGCAAAATAAAATCAGAGTCAAATGACAGTAAAAAAAAAAATCATCCCATAAAACTATATAAATTCAATCCTATAAAATCATTAGAAGTTCAAAAACAAAATTTTTTTGTGTGTGTATAGCACTGGGGATAGACCCCAGGGTTATTCTACCTCTGAGCTACACCCCCAATCCTTTTTGTTTTTCATTTTGGAACAGGGCTATGCTAAGTTAGCACACACTGGCCTTGAACCTGCAATCCTCCTGTCTCATCCTCCCAAATAGTAGGATTATAGGTGTGTGCCACTGTGCCCAGCTCAACAACGGAAATCTTACCCAGGGAATAGAACCTCAGTTGTTACACTGATCAAGACTGTCTTCTCGTCTCAGGGTCAGAAAATTGCACTTAAACGAAACTGAGTGTGTGTACACAGGTGAAAAAGACAGGGTTCTTGTACCCTTATCTGATCCGATTGTTTTCCTAGTATATTTACCTCACTGGGTAAAAGCTTTCCCTGCAAGAAGTACATTCTGAACACACTCTCTTCTCTATGTAAGAAGTTGGTTAGAAATGCTCTCAAGTGAGATAAAATGATACACACCGCTGTGTTTGCTACAGATTCAATCAAGGGGGAAAGAGAGAATGTAAATACTGTTCTGCTGATGCTCCCTATAGGAGGCAGCTGGAAAATAGGAACTGGTGGAAATATACCGAACCCAAGGTTACCTCCACATCAAGAGAGTTTCGCCCCACTGGGAAATAAGTGCTGTTTAAAGCACTGACATCAACTTCTATTTTATAATTTATAGACATTACAAAGTGTTTTTGTTTTGTTGTTTTGCTAGGCATGAAGAAGAGAGATCTAGTATTATCCATCATGAAATCCTGATAGCTTCCCTCAGCATAGATGTTAAATGGGACCATTTCTCACCACCTCCACGACATCTGTCCTAGGCCAAGCCACTCTCATCTCTAGCTTGCATAACTGTAATAGCCTCTTTACTAATGCTTCTGGTGCTGGCCTTGCCCTCCCATCTCAATCAAATCCCAACAGTGTAACCAAAAGGATCCTATTAAAATAGAAGTTAGAGCAAGTCAATCCAGGTGTGATGGTGTATGCCTGTAATTCGAGTAATTGAGAGGCTGAGTCATGAGATCACAGGCTCAAGGCCAGCCTCAGAAACTTAGCAAGACCCTCAGCAACTTAACAAGACCTGTCTCAAAAATATAAAGGGGTATACCTCAGAGGTAGAATGCTCCTGAGTTCAATCCATAGTACCAAAAAAAAGTTAAATCAAGACATTCTTTTACTTACACAACCCTCCCCTCCCAAGTTAATTCTCATCACATACAGAGTAAAAGTCAAATCCCAGTAGGAAGCAGCAAGCCTAGACAGTTTTTTTTTTTTCTTTTTTGTGGTACCAAAGACTGAACCCAGGGGCATTCTACCTCTGAGCTACACCCCTAGCCCTCCTTTTTTTATATTTTGCTTTGAAACAGGGTCTTGCTAGGTTGCTGAGACTCTTGCTATGTTGCTGAGACTGGCCTCGAAAATGTGATCCTCTTGTCTCAGCCTCCCAAGTACTGGGATTACAAGCATGTACCACCGCATCTCACAGGCCTGGACTTTTTTTTTTTTTTTCACAACTTGGGATTGAACCCAGGGACATACTAGCTCCGAGCCCCACACTCAGCCCTATTTTTTATTCATTATTTTAAAACAGGGTCTCACTAAGTTGTGGAGAGCTTCACTAAGTAGCTGACGTTGGCTGCGAACCTGTGATCCTCCTGTCTCAGCCTCCCAAGTACTGAGATTACAAGCATGCACCACCACGCCCAGCAGGCCTGGACTTTAAACTCACTTTGTTTCCAGGGCCTTCTCCCTCTGTCAGTTTCCCCAAAAGTTTTGAACTTTGAGGCTGGTATTCAATTATTTCCGACCTTTGGTTGTCCCCTTTTCCCAAAACAGCCCTGTACCATCCTGCTGCTCTCTGGTATTACAGAGCCCTGCTGGGCCCTTCCCCCTAGGCTGGCCTATTTCTGCCCTACCCTGTACCACCCTACACACACCCTCTATATCTCAACATCAAGGACCCATTGTATCCATCAGCATTCTTGTAGCTATAATCTAAAAGAAAGATCGACCACATTATTTAGGGGAAAGAAGATTTATCTTCTTTTGTGTGTGTGTGTGTGTGTGTGTGGTACTGGGGATAGAACCCAGGAGCATTCTACCTCTGAGCTATACCCCCAGCCCTATTTTTTATTCTTTATTTTTAAACAGGGTCTAAGTTGCAGAGGGTCTCACTAAGTAGCTGAGGCTGGCTGCAAACCTGGATCCTCCTGTCTCAGCCTCCCAAGTACTGGGATTACAAGCATGCGCCACCACGCCTGGCTAAGATTTATCTTCTTAAGGTGTCAGGTTGAGGCCATGTGAGGCTGGGGACAGCGGATCTCAGGGTATGGCGGTGGGAGGCAGAGGGAGAACACATGTACTGTACTCTTTACATCATGGAAGCCGGAGGCCAGAGAGAAAGCATGGGGAGAAGGAACCTTTAGATAATCCCAAAGGCCACACCTCCAGGGACCTATCTCCAGCCACACCCTACTAGTTTACTGGGTACTACCCAAGTAAATCCATTACAATGGATTTGTCCACTGCTGGGATTAGAACCCTCATGACTCAATTACATTAGCTCCAAACATTAAGTGAGCTCTTTAGAGGACATTCTATATCTAACTATAAGACCTATCATGTGTTCATTCGTCCATTCGTGAATTATCCACGGGTCACCTACTATATGCCGGGCATTTGGAACGGAGATGAACTCTGCCCTCAATCAGAGAGCTCACAGTTTAGTGAAACAACAGAAAATTGTTTGCAGACTGACAGAAGGTGCCAGTGGAGAGGGATTTCAGAGATCAGAGCTGTGATCTCTCCGAGGTGACAGCTAGCTAATGTGCTAAAAATCTTCCCTCACGGATTAAAGATGTGCATTTTTAACAGAAACCTTCTAGCGAAAATGACTAAGCCTTGGCTCGGAAGAATGATGCTAATGGCAGCAACTCCACGTTCTGTATCAAGCTGATAGGTTTGATATATTAGGAAAGGGATTCTTTAAGAAGATTCTCAATTAACATCGGATAGGTCATTGCTCATTCTGACTACACAAAGGACATCTCCTTAAAGATAGTCATTATAAAGTCAATGTATCTGGGGGCTAGTAAACAGGGCAAATATCTGGCATGAAGGTTACCTATGATGTACCTGTGTGTACTTGTTTCAGGGAAAGTGTGATCCAGAGTTTATCTTAATTCATGTAACAATAAGCCAGAACATAGCACATCAAACCATTATGGGAATTACAGGACAGAAATTCCAGGAGAACACAAGGCGGGCATCATGGTGGCACACACCTGTAATCCCAGTATATGGGAGGCTGAGACAGAAGGATCACAGGTTTGAGGCCAGACTCAGCAAGTTAGTGAGACCCTTTTTTAAGCTAAAAAATAGAAAAGGCTGAGGGTATAGCTTGGAGGTAGAATGCCCCTGAATTCAACCCCCCCCATACTGCAAAAAAAAAGAAAAGAAAAAAGAAAGGGCCAGGCACGGTGGCGCACGCTTGTAATCCCAGCATTTGGGAGGCTGAGACAGGAGGATCCAGGTTCACGGCCAGCCTCAGCTACCTAGTGAGGCCCTCTGCAACTTAGTGAGACCGTTTCAAAATACAGAGTAAAAAATAGGGTTGGGAGCCAGGCATGGTGGCGCACGCTTGTAATCCCAGCATTTGGGAGGCTGAGACTGGAGGATCCGGGTTCGCGGCCAGCCTCAGCTGCTTAGTGAGGCCCTCTGCAATTTAGTGAGACCCTGTTTCAAAATAAAGAATAAAAAAGTAGGGCTGGGACTGTAGCTCGGAGGTAGAATGCCCCCAGGTTCCATCCCCAGTACTGCAACAAAAAAAATAGGGCTGGGGGTATAGCTCAGAGGTAGAATGCCCCTGAGTTCAATCCCCAGTACTGCAAAAAAATAAAATAAAGAAAAAAGAAGGAAGGAAGGAAGGAAGGAAGGAAGGAAAGAAGGAAGGAAGGAAGGAAGGAAGGGAGGGAGGGGGGGAGGGAAGGAGGGAGGGAAATTCTAGGAGAACACAGATGTACCCAGTTTGACCCAAATCAGAAAATTCTGATGGTAAATGGTGATAGAGATGGGAAATTGGGAATTATGAAGCCACACTAAAATGATCCCAGATTAATGATGGTAGTTAACAGAAAGATTAATAAATACATATATTTTCCTATTCTTTTTTGAATATTTCAATTAATACTTTTAAAAATAACTACTGGGGGTATGATGATATATGCCTGTAATTCCAGTGCATTGGGAGGCTGAAATAGGAGGAGTTTCAAGGTTAGCATGCAGTAACTTAACAAGACCCTGTTTCAAAATAAAATTGGGCTGGGAGTATACCTCAAAGGTAGAATGCCAACAGGGCATGGTGGCGCATGTTTATAATCCCAGTACTTGGGAGGTTGCGACAGGAAGGTCGCAGGTTCACAGCCAGCCTCAGCTACTTAGTGAGGCCCTCCACAACTTAGTGAGACCCTGTTTCAAAAATAAAGAATAAAGAAATAGGGGGCGGGAGTGTAGCTCAGAGGTAGAATACCACTGCTTTCACTCTCCAGGACCGCAAAAAAAAAAAAAAAAAAGAAAAGAAAACTTAGGTCCACATGAAAACATACACATGAATTCATAAAGCAGTTTTATTCATAACGGTCAAAATTAGAAACAATCCACATATCTTTCAACAGGTTAATGATTAAACAAACTATGGTACATTCTACTACTACCAATACACACAACTAGAATGAGTTTTATGTATTTTGCTAAGTTAAAGAAGTCAAATTCAAAATGCTACACATTGTATGAGTCCATGAGTACATGATACTCTTGGAAAGAGAAAGACATGGATAGAAAATCAATCAGTGGTTCTTAAAGGTGAGAAGGGGGGGAATTTTTTTTTCAGTACTGGGGATTGAACAAGCATGCACCACCACACCCAGCTATATGTAAATTTTTTAAATTTTAGCCAGAGCAGAGCATTGTGGTACATGCCTATAATCCTAGTACTTGGAAGGCAAAGACAGGAGACTGGCAAGTTCAAGGTCAGCCTCAGCAACTTAGCAAGTCCCTCAACAACTTAGTGAGACCCTATTTCAAAATAAAAATTAAAAAGGAGCCAGGCATGGTGGTGCATATTTGTAATCCCAGTACTTGGGAGACTGAGACAGGAGGATCACAGGTTCATGGCCCAGCCTCACCAACTAGAGGCCCTCGGCAACAACCTGTTTCAAAATAAAAAAATAAAATTGGGCTGGGCACATAGCTCAGAGATAGAATGCCTCTAGGTTCAATACTCAGTACAAATGAAATAATTAATTAAATGGGCTGGGGTATAGCAAGGAGGCAGAATGTCCCTGGATTCTATCCTGAGTACCCTCACCCAAAAAAAAAACTGTTAATTAGAATATTGGAGCAGGGGAGTTAGACCATAGAGTGTGACAAATGAATCTAACTGTATTACAAATGAGTCAAATGTTGAAGGGGATGAAGAAGAAAGGAACTGACCTAAATAACTTTGGAAAACAATATTTTGACTGTATATTATAATGAAAGGCCAAAGACAAAAAATGTACATAAATAATGTACAATGAAAATTTGTTTCTCACTGAAGTATCATTTAGGGATTTTAAATCGACATGATTTGTGTACTAGAATTTAAAGGTAAGTAAATATATTTGCAGATAATAGAGATCAGGTTTCTTATCATTTGAGAATAAAGGTACAAATAAGAAAAGGAAGAAGACTAAAATGAACCCTGTGGTGTTAGGTTGGAGTCATAGGTATCAAGATGGACTTGTGAGGTTTTTTTTTTCCTTCATGTAATCCAGAATGATACAGAAAGAAATACAGATATTTGTATGCATAAGTTAGTACATACATATATTTCCTTGCTAAATCCACAAAGGGAGCTAGAGTGGTAAAGCAATAGCAAGCACTTCCAAGACACAGATCATGGTTCTCAAATATCATTCTCCAATAAAGGCAAGGCCAGAGCAGAGAAAACTGAAAACATTACTAGATGTAAACAGACTGATAGACTCAAATACAATAATAGTGGGGTAATTTCAATATCTCTCTCACTAATAGACAAATCAAAAAAATCAATAGGGTTCCGTGGGCTTCGGGCTCCGCGCGTGCTTGTCCCCGCGTGGCAGTAGGGGATCGAGGCGCCGCCATGTCCCGCTATTACGAGGACAAGCCGGAAGGTGGCGCGTGTGCAGGCATGAAGGAGGACCTGAGCACTTGTCTGCTGCAGTCTGACTGTGTGCTCCAGGAAGGAAAATCTCCTCGGCAGTACTTGAAGGAAAGACACTGCAAAGCTTTGAAATATATATATATATTATATATATTATATTATATATATATATATATATAATTTTTTTTTTTTTTTTTTTTTTAGTGTAAAAGATCAATGTTGGATGCCAGATCAAGATTCAGAGGCAAAAAAGGATATTAATATCATTTGTTTAAAGCAAGAAGAAAACAACAAAGGATTTTCTCTGGTCATTAGACAGAGCCAACAGAGGAAATATAATTTTGCTGTATCTGTTTGGTTGGACCATTTTTTCCAACCCTACAAAACACCAGAGAAAATGGATGAATTCTGCTTTTTAATATATGTAAAGTAGATGATTCTCTTGATCTAAGTTACTTTTAGAAGGTAGTTTAACTGGACAACTATGGGCATGGAGCATGAGAAGTGTCCTGAAGCACAAAAAGAAATGCTGTTATTTTCAAACTTGACTCTTCAATCAACTCCACAGTTTGCACATCTGGAAGGCCACTGATGTGAAGCAGGAGCCTGTCTACAAGATGTTTGTTACTTTTTCTTTTATTCAGTTTATCCTATTTAGTTCTAAAATAAATTGTGTTTGATTCCTTGGAGAAGAAATGATTCATTTGCACCGATTCCCTGAAGTAATCCCCTCAGAACTTGGAAGCCCCCCTCAGGTGCAGCTGGATGCTGGGCTTCGGATGGTTTTCACACTCTTTACTTCCATCCTTCTGCGGCTTTTCGGTTTCCTGGTTCCCCTTTCAGGCTGGTGCTCTCCACCTAGAGGGTCAGTGTCAGCCATAGCCCATATCCTTCAGATCTGTGACCCAGAAAAGAGAGAGAACTTTCCAGGTCCACAAATCAAATCCCACTGAAGGATTAGACATCCAAATGGGAGTTCCAGGTTTCCCTGGATGCCCTGCCCTTGTGTTGGATCTCTGGTCTTGGCCAGGCCTGGATCATAGGCACTGTAACTAATGACTCCCCACCCCCAAATCACACTGGAGGAGTGCTGGGCCTAGTCCCTAAAGGGAACGGGTTTGGGGCACAGTGCAACAACAGATGTTCACTATAGACAGCAAATGTGGGAAGCATGAGTTTGAAAGTTTTAAATTATAATAATTTTATTTTGATCACAATGCAGTAGAGATCCAAATAAGAGCCCCAGTTTCCAGCTTTATATTTGGCATTGAAGAACCATAGCTTCTTTATACTCCCACAGTTGACTGTAGTTAAAACTGTCAAGGCAGCATTTGGGAGGCTGAGACCGGAGGATCAGGGTTCATGGCCAGCCTCAGCTACCTAGTGAGGCCCTCTGCAACTTAGTGAGACCCTGTTTCAAAATAAAGAATAAAAAATAGGGCTGGGGGTATAGCTCGGAGGTAGAATGCCCCTGAGTTCAATCTCCAATACCGCAAAAATAAATAAATAAATAAAACCGTCAAGGTACTATGTATCTGGTTTGCTCTTTTAAAGGTTTACCTAAGGTTCTGGGAAATCCAGGAATAGCACGGAGCTCTGCTGTATGGACTGCTTTTCACTGGGAAAGGGAAATTGATGGATTTCTTCAGTGACTCTTATATACCTATTTAAGCGCTTCTTGGGGGGAAGGGGGCAGTGCTGGGGGCTGAACCCAGGGCCTTGTGCATGCTAGGCAGGTGCTCTACCATTGAGCTAAACCCCCAGCCCTGAGTAATATAGCTTCTATTAAAAGTAATTTTGGTAAGAAAAATAAATAAATAAATAAAAATCAATAAACATACATCACATTTGAACCTTACTATAGATCAATTGGACCTAACAGACATACATCTACAGAATGTTTTATCCAACAACTGTCATGGTTTAGATATAGAACATCCCTTAAAGAGCTCATGTATTAATGTTGAGTTGATAGTCATGAGGGTTATAATCTCATCAGTGGATAAATCCATTATAATGGATTTGCTGGGCGGTAGCCTAGGCAGATGAGATGTGGCTAGAAAAATTCAGTCCCTGGGGTTGTGGTTTTAGGGGCTGTGCTTGTGTCTTTGAATGCTCTTGCTTGTTCTTTTGCTTCCAGCCTCCATGATGTGAGAGCAGAGCCTTGCTCTCTCCTTCTGTTTCCCATCGCCATGCCCTGAGCTCCGCAGACCCGGCCTGAAATGAACTGAACCCCTTCCTCTTAATTGTGTGAGGTCAGATTTATTGGGTATCAGCAGCGAGAATGCTAACTGGAACAACAACTGCATACACTTTCTTTTCAGCCGCTCATGGAATATCCTCCAAAATTGATCCATATTAGGCCACAAAGCTAGTCTTAACAAATACAAAAAAAATCAAAACAATTTCTTCCATTTTTCAGATCATAATTGAATGAAACTAGAAATAAACAACAAGAGCCAGGCATGGTGATGCAAACCTGTAATTCCAGTACTTAGGAAGCTGAGACAGGAGGATCACAGGTTCTTGGCCAGCATGGGATAACTTAGTGAGACCAAGTTTCAAAGTATTAAAGTGCTGATGGTGTAGCCTGGAGGTAGAATTCCCCTGGGTTCAATCTCTAGTAACACAAAAAGAAAAGATATAAACAAAAATAGAATCTATAGGAACTATACAAATACACGGAGATTAAACAATACTTTTTGGGGGGGCATTCTACCTCAGAACTATGACTTCAATCGTTTTTTTAAATGTTGAAACAGGGTCTCACTAAGTCACTGAGGCAGGCCTCGAACCTGCTATCCTCCTATCTCAGCCTTCCAAGTACTGGGATTACAGGCATGTACCACCACATCCAGCAGTAATACACTTTTGGATGGTAAGTGGATCATTAATGAAATAAAGGGGGAAATTTGAAAATATCTAGAATCAAATGAAAATGGAAAAACAACATATCAGAATCTCTGGGATATAGCAAAGGTAGTACTAAGAGGGAAATTTAGAGTATGAGTACCTACATTAAAAAACCAAAGAGAAGCCGGGCGTGGTGGAGGCTGAGACCGGAGGATCCGGATTCGCGGCCAGCCTCAGCTACCTAGTGAGGCACTCCGCAACTTAGTGAGACTCGGTTTCAAAATAAAGAATAAAAAATAGGGCTGGGGGTGTAGCTCGGAGGTAGAATGCCCCTGAGTTCAATCCCCAGTACCGCAGCAAAAAAAAAAAAAAAAAAAAAACCCAAAGAGAAGCTGGGCATGGTGGCGCACGCTTGTAATCCCAGCATTTGGGAGGCTGAGACTGGAGGATCCGGGTTCTAGGCCAGCCTCAGCTACATAGTGAGGCCCTCCACAACTTAGTGAGACCCGGTTTCAAAATAAAGAATAAAAAATAGGGCTGGGGGTGTAACTCGAAGGTAGAATGCCCCTGAGTTCAATCCCCAGTACCCCCCCCCAAAAAAAAACCCAAAGAGTTCTCAAATAAATAATGATACATTTTAAGGTCTTATAAAAACAAGGAAAAAATTCTAAAACTAGTAGAAGGAAAGAAATAATAAAGATTAGAACTGAAATTAATGAAATAAAAACTAAAAGAACCATACAACGGATTAATGAAGCAAAGAATTGGTTCTTTGAAAAAAAATAAATAGGATTGAAAAACCCCAGGCCAAACTAACCAAAAGAAAAGAGAGAGGACACAAGTTAATAAAATTAGAGACAAAAATTGGGATATTACAAAAGATACAACTGAAATAAAAATTAGTTTTTATTTTGAAACAGGGTCTCGCTAGGTTGAAGAGAGTCTCACTACCATGCCATGCATTAGAGAATATTTCAAAAACTCATATTCCAATAGATTGGAAATTCCAAAGAAATGGACAAATTTTTAGATATGACCTACCAAAACTGAACCAAAAAAAAGATAGAAAATATAAACAAATTAATTACAGGCACTGAGACTTAAGCAGGAATAAAAAAATCTTCCCAATGAAGAAGAACCCAGAACCTGATAGATTCATAGATGAATCTTACCAGTTATTTGTTTGTTTGTTTGTAGTACTGGGGATTGAACCCAGAGGCTATCTGTCTCTGAGATACACCCCTAGCCCTTTTTATTTTTATTTTTTTTTGAGACAGGGTCTCACTCAGTTGCTGAGGCTGGCCTGGAACCTGTGATCTTCCTGTCTCAACATCCCAAGTATTGGCATTACAGGCATGCGCAAACCATGTCCAGATAATTTTATCAGATCTTAAAAAAAAAAAAAACTAAATTCCAATACTTCTCAAATTAGCCCATGAAATTCAAAGAGAGGAAATTTTTCAAAACTCATTTAGAAAACCTAGATAACTCTGTTACCAAAACCAGATAAACAGCTGGGTATAGTGGTACATACCTGTAATTCCACTTGGGAAACTAAAAGAGGAGGTTTGCAGGTTCGAGGCCATCACATGGTAACTTAGCAAAACCCTCTTTCAAAATAAAAAAATTAAAAGGGCTGGGCGTGTAACACAGAGGTAGATTGTCCCTGGTTCAAGCTTCAGTGCCACATTTTAAAAAAGCTTACATAAATTAATATTTATTTCTACATAAAATTATTTACATTTGGAAAAAGATAAAAGATTTTTTTTTTTTTTTTTGCGGTACTGGGGATTGAACTCAGGGGCATTCTACCTCCAAGCTATACCCCCAGCCCTATTTTTTATTCTTTATTTTGAAACCGAGTCTCACTAAGTTGCGGAGTGCCTCACTAGGTAGCTGAGGCTGGCCGCGAACCCGGATCCTCAGGTCTCATCCTCCCGAATGCTGGGATTACAAGCATGCGCCACCAAGCCCGGCTAAGATAAAAGAATTTTACATGTACCTTTGCTACATTAAACTCTGAAAGCCTACATTTTTCTTCCAACAGTCTTATAAATTCACTGAGGAATTAAACTCTAAAATATACATAAAACATCAGGTAAACTTATTTTCCATCAGTAAAATCAGAGGCTTACATTAAACAATAATATCTAAAATTACCACAGTATTCATAGGAAGCACTCAATAAATATTCTAAGAGTATATAAATTAAATATTCTTACCTATAATTTAGTGGTTCCTATCAACAATTTTTAAAAATATGGCATAGTGCTTTTTAAAAACTGTTATTTGCCAGGCGTGGTGGCACATGCTTGTAATCTCAGTACTTGAGAGGCTGGGACCAGAGGATCCAGGTTCACAGCCAGCCTCAGCTACTTAGTGAGGCTCTCCGAAACTTAGTGGGACCCTGTTTCAAAATAAAGAATAAAAACAGGACTGGGGGTGGAGCTCAGAGGTAGAATACCCCTGGGTTCAGTCCCCAATACTGCAAAAAAAAAAAAAAAAAAAAAAGGTGTTATTTGAGCTGGGCATGGTGGCGCATGCTTGTAATCCCAGTATTTGGGAGGCTGAGACAGGAGAATCACAGGTTTGCAGCCAACCTCAGCTACTTAGTGAGGCCCTTCACAACTTAGTGAGATCCTGTTTCAAAATAAAGAATAAAAATAGGGCTAGGAGGATAGCTCAAAAGTAGAATGCCCCTGGGTTCAATCTCCAGTAACACAAAAAAATAAAAACTCTTATTTGGCTGGCCCATTGTCATACATCTTTAATCCCAGTACTTGGGAGGTTGAGACAGGAAAGATAGCAGGTTCAAGGCCAGCTCAGCAACTTAGTGAGACCCTGTCTGAAAATGAACACTAAAAAGGGATGGGGGTATAGCTCAGAGATAGAATGCATCTGAATTCAATCCCCATTATTTTAGTCAGCAGTCTCACTGATATCATCTAATAAACCTGAACACACAACTTAAAGGAATATTTATTTGCTCACAGTTCTGGGGATTTCCGGGGGTTCAGTCAATGTCAGGCCAGGTATGTGGAGTTCAGGGCCTGGTGATGGGAAACAGAGAGAGGGAGAGAGCAAGGCTCTGCTCTCACATCATGGAGGCTAGAAGCAAGAGAGCAAACAAGGATATAAGCATAGGCTCTAAGGCAACATCCCTAAGAAACCTTCTCCTCTAGCCACACTCCACCTGCCTAGGATACTACCCAGTAAATCCATTATAATAAATTTATCCACTGATGAGATTAAAACCCTCATCACTTAATTATACCTACTATAAACATTAATACCTGAGCTCTTCAGGGGACATTCTGTATCTAACATAAAACCCAGTAAGAAAAAAATAATAGCTCAGCATGGTGGTGCACACCTGTAATCTCAGTACTTGAGAGGCTGAGACAAGAAAATTGCAGATTCATGACTAGCCTCAGCCACTTAGCGAGGCCTTCAGCAACTCAGCAAGTCTTTGTTTCAAAATAAAAAATAAAATAGAGCTGGGGGGTTTAGCTTGGAGGTAGAACGCTCTCAGTGGAAGGGAGGGAGGGAGGGAGGAAGGATAGATAAAAACAGATAAAGATACTTCAAGGAAGGAAAATTCTAGACAAATATAAATGATGAACATAGATACAAAAATTCTCAATAAAATATAAGCAAATAGAGCCAGGCGTGGTGGCGCACGCTTGTAATCCCAGCATTCGGGAGGCTGAGACTGGAGAATCCGGGTTCGCAGCCAGCCTCAGTTACCTAGTGAGGCACTCTGCAACTTAGTAAGACTCGGTTTCAAAATAAAGAATAAAAAATAGGGCTGGGGGGTATAGCTCAGAGGTAGAATGCCCCTGAGTTCAATCCCCAGTACCGCAAA
>PVLC010021485.1:0-27905 GCA_004027655.1 Graphiurus murinus
CGGTACTGGGGATTGAACTCAGGGGCATTCTACCTCCGAGCTACACCCCCAGCCCTATTTTTTATTCTTTATTTTGAAACCGAGTCTCACTAAGTTGCGGAGTGCCTCACTAGGTATCTGAGGCTGGCCGCGAACCCGGATCCTCCGGTCTCAGCCTCCCGAATGCTGGGATTACAAGCGTGCGCCACCACGCCCGGCTGCAACTGTGATACTATTGCCAGCTGCAGAAATGAGCTGCATCTCATGTTGCAGCTGTCCATGTGTCCTGGGCGTGTTGAAATCTTGTCTGCCCTGTGCTAGTACTCATTTCTTCTAGCATTCTAGTTTCCTTTGCATGACTTTTGGTAGATAGTAGATTTGTGGAGATTGAGGACCATCCTAGACACATGGTAATTTCATGACTATGATATGAATTAATAATGCATCAACAGCTGGGCGTCATGGCACAAGCCTGTAATCCTAGTTCTTGGAGTCTGAGACAGGAGGATAATAGGTTCGAGACCAGCCTCAGCAACTTAGCGAGAGTTTCAGAACAACAATAATAGTAATAATAATTATAATGAATAATGATACTGTTCTCTCTCTGAACACAAACGCATGTACACACACACATACACACTCATGCACACCATATTTATATTTCCCTTGGAGCTATTCAGTCATCTCCCATTTGCTACTGGAATCCTATTCTGTATTATTATTATCCAGTAATAAAAATTTGAAAAAAAGGGTAATCACTTTCTTAATTTGTATTAATAATGGTCTGCAGGTTATAATAAAATTAGTAATGATATACTAAGTTAAAAATAAAATTTACTAAATTAACTATGTTACCCCTCAATTCATTGAAATAAATTGTGCAATACTTAAAATATGTAATAAATTCTTAATATTTAATTCTTGTGCATAATAATGTCAACTCAAATTTTGGTTCTTTATACTTATTAGTATTTATATTTGTTGACACTTAGCATTTGTTAATATGTTAATATATGATTTGTCATCTCTCATAACGGATATCCATATGATATGCATGCTTGACTAGTTTAATGATATGGGTTTTTAATGATATGGTTTAATGATATGATATGGTATGCATATATATGTCATATTGGGGATTTAACCTGGAGGTGCTCTGCCTCTGAGCTACTACCGTAGCCCTATTTTACTCTTTTTTGTTTTGAAACAAAATTTTACTAAGTTGTTGATGCCTCACTAAGTTGCTGAGACTGGCCTTTGTGTGTGTGTGTGTGTGTGTGTGTGTGTGTGTAGTATTGGGGATTGAACTCAGAGGCATTCTACCTCTGAACTACACCTCCCAGCCCTATTTTAGTTTTCATTTGGAAACAGGGTCTGTTTCACTAGGTTGATAAGTCTCATTACTTGCTGAGGCTTTCTTTGAACCTGTGATCCTTCTATCTCAGCCTCCCAAGGGCTGGGATTATAATTCATTATATTTTATATCCAAAAAGTGAAAATCAGAATTATGATCATAAATGTTGATTCTACTATACAGAATGATCAAATCTTTCTCTAAGCTCAGATGAGCATTCACAAGATTCCTATCCTATAAAATTGTTGCCTTTGTTTTTATTTTACCCTCTCTATTCAGATGAAACACTTACCCTTAGACTTTGGAATAGCCTTGCCTGGAACTATCACCTGTCCTAATAAAAACCCTTTTTGAAAGTTAATGACTACAGCAAACATTTCCTGCCAGGGCTTTCTTGTGAGGGTCCATGCCTGCTCTGTACCCCATGCTCCTGCAGCCTGGCTCCCCTCCACACACACCACATCTTGCCTCGTCTCTGCTGCTTTAACATGCTTTCTAAGGCTGAGTGTTCCTGCTTGTTTTGTCCAGTGGTTGCCTGGCCCTCGGGTTTCAGTCTTCTCATCCCTTTGCAGCCCAATTCCCTGTGGTTCATCTACTCCTGAGTTACTTGAACCTACTTCTTATTTGGGCCTGTCACCTTAAAGAGAGTTGATATAATAAAACTAATGTCCATAGAAATGCATCTCAAAGGTGCCACAGGCTTTAAACTTCAACAGTCCAGGTAATTGAAGGACCAGTTCTGAGTTTAGTATGTAGAAAAGTTTGCACAATTAGAAAAATATTTTCATGCTTCTGATGCTTTATGGTTTGTATTCTAGTAAGAAATGGATTCTATCTTTATTGAAAGGAGTGTGCAGAATCAAATATCTTACTAAATTAGTTATGTATATACAGCAAACTTTCTAAAAATGTGGTCCATCTGATATTCACTGATACTAGATGAATAAAACCAAGATTGCATTTGCAAAATTTGAGAAATATTGGGGTTTATCAAAGTTAGAAAGGTTTCTTTTATGTAGGTTTTCTCTGAACCTTTTATATGTTAATTGAATTCTGAATCTTCATGATAAGAGGTAAAGTTTGCAGAATTTCCCTGGATAGTTTGACTACAGATCCCTTTTATCTATGCAACACATTTTTTATATCTTACTGGATACTAGGATTCTATGAAACATGATTTCCATAGACTGCTGCAAGATAGGCGTTCAGGAAACCTTTTAATGATAAATTTTACAGATCAAAATAGCTCCCTCTCAATAAGAGAAATCTTCGTCATTGCAGCCTGAGTTAATATTAATCCCTGAGCCTGAGACAGGAACTCAGCTTTAGAGTTAGATACAGTCAAGAAGTATCAAAGGCATGAGAACCAACTGGGCATTGAGATTGTTGTCTGGCGAAAATACCTATTACAAGCAACCTTCTTTTTTTCATTAAAAAGCACAATGCATCCAGACTATGGGACTCTCTTTTCTCTTACTGCTGTATTGTAACAACCACGTGACAAAACTAGTTCCATCCAACTCTCTCTGACAGTTGACATAAGGATATTTATAGGGTTTCAGCATTACTGTTATTCCATGCTACTTTCGATGAAGAATCTGCTTCTCAGAGATAAATCAAGAGGGTATGTGGTCTATAGTTTTCTCTAAGTTTTAATCACAAATATAATATACATTTCTTAAAATGGATATAGGGAAGAGTAATACTTTTATATATTAGCCCTAGTCTTTCCAGTCCTTGCGTTTTTCTGTTCCCTGGGACCTTCTAGGCACTATCTCATTTCATAAATTCCATACCCTATAGCTACTGCTTTAGGGAAAAGAACTTTGGAAAAACAAAACATCAAGAAACAGAATTTCTGCCTTTTAGATTCAATACCTAGGTCAGGACTAATGAATAGGTCTTGAAGGATAGCTGAATATCCTGGCTATCCTGACCATAGTTGAAATGGAGAGTCCAGCAGAGGAAGAAGAAGACCGAGATCATGCTGTGAGCAGAGGGCTGTGGGTCCAGGACTGGAGAACCAGACTAAGTGATTGACTTATAAGTGAGAAATCTGCACCCAGGAGCTGTCTCATCTCCACCTGACAACCACAGTCTGCCAACAGACTACCACGTGAGGACCAGGTCATCACCATATGTGTATGGCGAAGCCACCATCATATTTGTATCAAGGGAGCCTGGCTCATTGTTCCTACAGGGTAAGCATCCCTAATCCAAAATGTAAAATCTGAAATGCTCCAAAGTACCTTTTTTTTTTGAGTGCTGGATGATGTCTTAAATGCAAAATTCTTCATCTGACCTCATATGACAGGTCATATTCAAAACACAAGTACACTAAGAATATTATACAGAATTATCTTTAGTCTAGGTGTACAAGGTATATATGAAACATAAATAACTTTGTGTTTAGAAATGAGTTCCATCTCTAAGATATCTCATTATGTATCTGGAAAAATTCTGAAACCCAAAACATTTCTGGTCCCAAGAAAATAATAAAGAATCCTCAACCTATACCAATATTGTGAATTAAACATAATTTCCATTGGCATAAAAGGAGGATCTCCCACTAGTCTTTGATAGTTTGGATTCTCATCTATAGCCTGGGACTCTGAACTCAGTCTTACCTCATGTGAAGAACCCTCCTGTCTGCAGACCAGTTTACTAAAGATGCCTTCAAAGACAGAACATCTCTGAACACCCAGAGGAGGAGTAATAACATTGAAGGGAGAATTTCTGGGGTCTGTACTTATGCAGACTGACTATAACCTCCCTAAGCTAGCCATGTCAAAGCTGAAACACCTCACCTCGCCTTGCCTTGATATTCCTGATCCTTGGCAAACTCAGGCTGCAATTTGCCAGAGCAATGTTTGTATATATGTACCTTTCACTGTTTAAAATTTAAAACGTCTCTGCCTGCAGTTATAAAATGTGCTATGCAGAATAGTTCTCCAGACGGTGACTTTTCAGAGGGATTAGTGCAATGGACCGGATTGCAGAGGGACTCTTACCTTCTGAGATGTTCTGAGAACCACAAGCATGCCAGAGGCAGTGGCTTGTCCCTTGATTGGCTTATACCACACATAGCACCACCCTCCAGATAGTCAGATAGCTGTGTCTCTCTCCAGTGAAGAGCCACAGGTTGACCTTCTAATATTACTGTGAAAAACTGTTTAGCGTCTGTGTGAGGTTTCAGAAGTGATGAATGTGCTACTAATCTCATCTGATTCAGCCTTCCATTCCGGTCTCCTGCTTTGCATCTATATAAAGCACAAAATATCTCTCTAAGCATGCGTGTCTGGAAGCATTTCCATTTTATTAGAGCAACCAAAGTCCCTAGGATATTCGAAATACCTAAACTTTCATCTGGCTTTTTGATAATGGCCTATGTGCTGGGGCATTTCCATTTTTATTTATATGTTCACTTTTTCTACATGATTGACTTTCATTGTTACATTTTCTTTCATGTCACAGGTATCTTTCCCAGAACAGCAGATGAAAAGCTAAGAAAATACTATTGCATATTCCAACAGTTTTAGAAAAAAATTTGTATTCATATATCATATTAGTTTATTTGTACATAAAGTTTGGTTAAATAGATTTGTGCACAATAAATAATATCTCTTTGTATGTAGGAAGACTCACTGTTGTTTTAGGCAGTATCCAAGACCTGAATGGAAAATAATGCTATAGAATGCATTAAAGAGAGCTCATAACCAGTGTTTCTCCATTTCCCCACCCTTATAGGCAGTGATCATATATCTTCGTCTCTTAGTTAATATGTTAATTTGAAACAAATTTGAAGGGGGCCAGGAAAGTCTTCTTTACTTCCATCTGTGTGTGTGTGTGTGTGTGTGTGTGTGTGTGTGTGTGTGTGTGTGTAACTGGGGGTTGAACACAGGACATTCTATCTATGAGCTACACCCCCAGCCCTTTCTTTGTTTTCATTTTGAAACAGAGTCTCACTAGGTTACTGAGAGTCTCCCTACATTGCTGAAGCTGTCCAGGAACCTACGATCCTACTACCTCAGCTTCCCAAGTACTGGGATTACAGACGTGAGCCACCACATTGGACTTATTGCTTAAATCTTGACCACCTCTTAAGATCGACCTTGGAGCTAGGCAACTTAGTGAGACTCTCAGCAACATAGCAATAAAAAAGGGCTGGGAGTAGAGCTTGGGGATAGAATGACCCTGGGTTCAATTCCCAGTAAAAATAGTAGCAAACACACAAACACACACACACACACAATTTTGGAAGGCATTTGCATGAATGTGCAAGGGTCTCTCTTCTTAGCCTCAACATTCAACCACTATACAGCAGAATGGTAAAGTGATAAGCTCACAATTATTTTTATATAGACACAAGAATCGAATCTCCAAATCTTTATAGTTGTCTGACTGCAATGAATTCAGGAACACTTTATGAACTTCAGCTTTTTGATCTGTAAAATGAACTTATTAAGACCTGCTTTGCCCACTTCAGAAAGCTGTTACATAGTTCAAGTGAGACACTGGAACATAATGGAACACTTGATGGTAAAAGTGGCTATTTATGTTATAGACGAAGAAAATTTTACATGTAATCTCATAGATTCTCAAAACAGAAGTGAGGAACATATTATGCTTCTGTATTTTCAGATGAATAAATTAATTAGAGGCAAATTAAATTTAACTAACTTGTTTAAGGTTCTACAGTTTGTAAGTGGCAAATTTCTGCCTTGTAAAATATACAAAACTTCACCATTTAAAGATAAATAGGGAAAAATTGCAATACCTGATAACTTGGGATAAAATTCATTATATTTCACAAACTAGCAAGCATGTTTTAAAAGTCACCTAATAAAAATGTTGGCAGAGAACAGGAGTTAGTAGTTCCCAGTTTGCCAAGATATATTTAGATGTTACACTAACTGATAAAACTAGGGAAATAATAACAATGGTAAAAATTTTTATGAATGTGTGTTACAGATGGTCAAATATAAAAACCACTGTGTTGTCAGGGTTGTATGAAAAAAGTTCTCCATCGACACTTGATGAGAATGCAAATTGAAGCAAATTTTGGAACATCTTTTAGTAATGCATATTAAAACGTATGACATCTCACCCTCTAACTCAGAAATTCTACTTTTAGAACTTAAGCCTACAGGTATTTATACAAATATATTCTTTCCAACCCTCTTTATAGCAGAAAAAAATTAGAAACACTACAAATAATTCCCAATAAGGAATTGGACAAATGAATTATGAACTAAGTACACAGTAGGATAGTCTTCAGTTATGAAATAAAATTATATGTGTTGTGTGAAAAGACAAAGATATGCTTTTAAGTGGAAAAGCATTTCAAAACAGCATGTTTGTTTTTATAAGGTGTGTATCTAGATATCATTGGCCCCCATATCTTCAGATTCTGCATCCTCAGATTCAGTCAACTGTATATCAAAAACATGTATTGACAAATGAAGTGTTGTGTACGTACACCCTGCTGTAGCTTCTTGCAGTTTCAGAAGCCCAGTCCATCAGTAGTCACCAGCACTCCGTGTCTGAGCACTCTTCACCTCCTGTCTGGTTTGTATACTGTATAGTTAGGCCAACGATGGTTGTGTCTGTACCAAATATGTAGTCTTTTTTCTTGTCATTATTCCCTAAAAATATAGTATGGTAAGCCTGTACATAGCATTTACATTGTGTTAAGTGTTGTAAGTAATATAGAGATGATTCATAGGATAAGGAAGGATGTGAAGAGGTTATGTGCAAATATAGTGGCATTTTATATGAGGTACTAGAGCACCTGTTTATACTGGAATCTTTGGGGATCATGGAACCTATTCCTCATAGATTCCAGAGGCAACTACGCTCAAGTATTTGGCATATACACCAACGATTTCTATAAGACTTCACCGATTTATTTGGGGGAAGAAGCAAGAAGATTACTAGTGACTTGCTTTGCTTTCATCTACTTGATGTTTACACACCGAGGTGCTTTCCTTCCAAGCCTTCTTTTCTTTCCATTACCTCATATCACCCTTTGAAATGCTTTGTAAAGCACAAAGAGTGAAATTAGTATTGTTTGTAATCTTTCCTCTGTTGGTCTGATGGAGTTCCGCCCTCGCAGAGCTCTACAAATCACTTTGATCTCCCCTTGTCCTTTGTGCCAGGCACTTGCTTACTTTCTCAATTCCATTCCCCACTTTCTCCCTCCCTGTTTGCAATCTACACTTCCCAGAAGCCCCTGCCCCTGGCCTTCAGGTAGGTGTGGCCATGGCTTTGGCAGGAGGTTGGGAGGAGGAAAGAAGTTAGGGCAGTATTTCTCCCCTCTCTCTTTAGAGTGGCTTCTTCAATGGATAGTAGTTCTTTCTCCTCATGCAACCTCACACTCTAGCCAGCTCTACCCCTACTCTCTGCCCTAACAACTCTGTTCCAGGAGTTTTACTTGCTTGCTTTCTTAGATTCTCCAGCTTGAGGTTGGTAGCAGCTTCCTGTCCCTGTAAACATTTTTGCTGTTTCACATTCTCTGTCTACAAATTTGTCCCTTGGAATCTGTGGAGGATTGGTTCCAGGATCCCACAGGTGCTCAAGTCCCTTATAGATAATTTTGTGGTATTTAGATAAAACCTTTGCACATTCTTCTCTTAAGTCATTTCTGTATTATTTTGATAACTAATATAATAAAAGGATCCAAATAGTTGTTATACTGTATTGTTTAGAAAATAATAAGAAAAAATATGTATGTGTTCAGTACGGAAGCAATTTTTGTTTTTAGGTACTGGGTATTGAACCTGGGAGTATTCTACTCCTGAGCTATACCTCTAACCCTATCTAATTTTTTATTTTGAAACAAGGTCTCACTGAATTGCTGAGGGTCTTGCTAAATTTTAGCTGTGGCTGGCTGAGAACCTGAGATCCTTCTGATTCAGCCTTCCTGGGATTCAGAAGCCATTTTTAAATGATTACTTTTATCTAAGCACCTTATGCATAACTCACATTTACAAAGGGCCAGCTTTTATTTTCATCATTCTATCAATTTATTTGCCACAATTTTTACTGCTTTGAAAAACTGAATGTAAAAGAAATCTAAGAGGAAAATGTATCCTCCTGACATTAGTAACAATTTGGTTCATAATTTTCTTGCCATTAAAAAATAATGCTCACATTCTTTCCATGAAGTATTATTATCCCAAATCACAGTAAGGCAATAGACACTCAGACAGAATAATTAGTAGCCTATAAAATGGCAGAACGGGGATTCAGATTCAGGTCTTTCTGGCTCCAAATCCTGAGTTATTTCCAAGACAACATAAAGTTGATTCCTGTGTTTTTGTTTCCCCCTTAGTCTCCTCTAATACCCCTGGGCTCCTCTCAGCATCACATTTTAAGTATTTAATAGTTACTTTCTGCTCTACCAAAAACAAAACAACAACAACAAAAAAACACGTATGTGTTGTGCTACTCTTCCTTCACACCTTGCTTTCTGCTAACCTGAAAAACAAACCTAAGCTGAAGTCGTATTTGATAATTGCTGTTGTGCCACAGGAAAAAGTGGATTTGAAATTTTAACTTGAGCCAGCAGTAGTTTCACTGGAAAACATTTATTCGTTCATTCAGCTTTTCTTTCCTGAAAATGTGCTGGTTGCTAGATACACAGCACTGAACAAGACAGATCGTGGCCTGGTAGGGAAGAGAGTCATCAAACAACTTTATTGAGTTCTGTGTAGGAGAAATGTTCTGGGAAGCATATGAGAGGAAATTGTACTGTGGAGTCCAGAAATACTTCCCCAAGGAAATGAAATTTGTGTTGACCATAAAGGAGGCATTAGATAAGTAAAGGCTGAGTAAGTAGGAGAGAGGGAAAAATTATATGACAGAATTATATAGGTTCTGGTGCAAGATAGAGAATGGCCCATCAGAGGAATTTTTTAAGGCCAGTAAAACTGGAGTATAAAGAAAAGAAAGGTAAAGCAGAGAGGTGGGAGGCAGCCCGATCGTGTCCCTGGGGACACGTTAAGGATTATGGATTGTGTCTTTTCTATCCTAAGAGGAATGGGAAACCACTGAAAGGTATTTAACAAAGAGGAAGCATGACAAGATCTTGTTTTCTAAAATGAATACTCTTGCCATATTATGGAGAATGAACTGGCAGAAAATGATGTTGAATGCAGGTAGACCTTTGAGGAAGCTTTTTGAGACTTCCCAGGGAGACATGATAGTGACAGGCACTACAAGGTGATGGGGGGAGATAGAAGTGATGGAGTTGAGAGGTGTTTAGAAAGTAGAATCACAGGCATCAAGGATAGGAGGACTGGAGAATATTGCCCAGTCATGAGTCATGTGACAGAATGAGAAACAGTGGAGAAAGAATAGGCTTAGCACAAAAGTTACAGGTCAGTTGTTTTGGATATATTGGGTTTGGGCTCTTTGAGAAGTCAAGGTGAAGATGAACAATGGCATTAAGATACACCCTTTTTGAGCACAGACCAGATCAAGTCTGGATAAGGAAACTTGACATTGTTTATCTAGATGATAATTGAATCTATTAGGAGTAGGTATGATTATTCAAGTAGAGATAATAGAGTAAAAAGAAGGTCTAGAAGTGAATCCTGAAGAATCAGAAAATTTCTGACCTTAAGGAGACAAACATCTGATTAATTCATCAAGATATTTTATTACTTTAGTGGGAACTCAGGACTGTCCAATTCTACTGTTGGAAGGGACATGTTCAGGAGGGATTATGTTAGAAAACAAGAATTGTTTCAAACACTTGTGAAAATATACCCCCCCACACACTTCATTCTGGATTACTCAAATGGCACACCCACATTGCTCTAAATGGTGTTGCAGTTATTACTCAGCAAAAACAAGGATATATTCAATATAATCTTCAAGGTTGCTGGTGGTGACCCGGTTAGACTCAGTGTTTTGCTAATTTCAACCTTAATAACTAACTCTCCATTCCAGAGGTTTGCTGTACATGCAGACAACAATAACTACTCCATTCCATCCTATTTGCCATCATCTGTAAGAAATGCTTTTATTTCCTTCTTAATCAAGGTTCTTTTTGAATGGCAATGTTCTCATTTTGTAGAAACTAAAGATCTAAGTGAAGCAAACAACCATTTAGGAGTCTTTCTTATTACAAACATATCAACATTGTGATGTGTGTGTGTGTGTGTGTGTGTGTGTGTGTGTGTGTGTGTGTGTTTGGCTTTCCTTCAGGATTGCATTCTGCACTACTGTGACTATATAACAATGGTGAAAGAGAGACATGGAGTCCTGTCCAAGCCACCCTTGGCTGGAACCCGTTGTCATCAACCACTTTTACTGACTTTTTTTTTTTTTTTTTTTGGTACTGGGGATTGAACTAGGGGCATTGAACCTCTGAGCAATACCTCCAGCTCTATTTTATTTTTTACTTGGAAATGGGATCTTACTGAGGGCCTTGCTAAGTTGCTAAGTTGTGACCCTTTTGCCCAATATTGAGATGACAGACGTTAGCCACCATGCCCTGCTTTACTGAAATTTTTATAACAAAAATTTTTGGATTAAAAATAGTAAAAAAATGTTCAGGCCACCTGTTATTTCCTTTAACTTCTGCTTCACTTCTCAAAGACTTGATTCAACTTTGATAATTTTTTTCCACCCCTATGTAAATTTTTTTTTTTTTTGCTCACTAAACCCTTAAAGAGCAAAAAATTGCTAAAGGTCAAGTAAAGTCTTTGAGAGGTGAGCCAGAAGTTAAAGGAAACATCTATCCTGCTTTTTAGAGGCAAATCTATTGGGGTATAAAGATAATTGTATTGGATTTGGAAATAAGAGTAATTTATTTAAAGTTATTTTGCCAGGCATGGTGGCGCACGCTTGTAATCCCAGCGTTCGGGAGGCTGAGTCCAGAGGATCCGGGTTTGCGGCCAGCCTCAGATACCTAGTGAGGCACTCCGCAACTTAGTGAGACCCGGTTTCAAAATAAAGAATAAAAAATAGGGCTGGGGGTATAGCTCGGAGGTAGAATGCCCCTGAGTTCAATCCCCAGTACCGAAAAAAAAAAAAAAAAGTTATTTTAAGGCTAAGATACCTTTTCTCCAAATGGTTTTATTAAGGTATACTTCATTTATAATAACATCCACTGCAATTCAGTGGTTCTTAATATATTTACCAAGTTGTACATTCTTCACACTGATATAATTCACTTATAGTCTAGAAAGAGCCCACCTGAGTCACCTCCCTTCTTCTCCCTGGCTGTAGGCAATGACTAAAGACACCCACCTGAGTACTTCAATTTCCCATGCTCAATCCCAGAATGCTCCTGCATGTATGCATGTAGACACACACACACACACACACACACACACACACACACACACACACACACACACGAAACTTACAAGTCAGCACAAAAATGAGAATGCTTCTAACTTCATTTTCTCTCTGATAATCACTAAGCCTGTATCTACCCACATCCATCTCCTAACAATTCTTTTCTGTTGGTTCCTGCTAAGTGGACAATAGATACCCTTTTATTCCTGTACCACACATTACCTGCCACATGAAATGTTGCGCTTATTCTTATAATCATGAAAACTACTCATAGCTTCTCATAATTGTGGCAAGTGGCTTTCGTTAGCATTTATATATATTTGACTTCTCAAAAGCATGCTGCATTAAGTCAATAGCACTTTTGATTCAAAAGCTTCTCTCCTTCACACTTTCTGGAAGCCCCTGTTCTCTTAAAGGGCTTTCTTGCTAGCCAATTTCCCCTTTTCTACACATGAAGAATAAATGCCCCAAGCTTTGATCTGTTGTCTCTTTCCTTCTCCCTCTCATTTTATCTCATCCATTTGATTTCTTTTAACTTTTACCTCTTTGGGAATGAATCAGTTATTTTTAGGTTGAAACTTCCTCTTGTCTTAAGGTTCATATTGTAATTGTTTGATGGACATGGCCTCCTCCAAGCATCTCAAACACAGAATATGTCAAATAATATTTACTATATCCACTCCATCAACAGCTTCCTGCTTCTAACTACTCTTAGTGGACTAAATCTTGATCTGTCAAAATCCAGAATTTTAAAATTTATCTCTCACCGTCCTTCACACTTCACTTTCAGTTGCCAATTCTGAAAGTTAATTCTGTTTCAACATTTTTCCACTTTCCTTTCTCTTTCCCTTTTAATTCTTTTTGTCTAATTGCACAAAGAAACACTAGCCTATTCTACTCTTTTAATTTCCTGCTATTCTGCCATCCCTTGATAGAAGAGACAGGTTAGTTTTCCTAATAAATATTAAAGGAATCTTATTTCCTAAACATTAAAGGTCACAATTGTTTCCTGATGTTACTTTCCATAAATAGTCTAATCTTCTAGCTCAAGTTTTGTGTCGCATGTCACTTTAGCCAAACTAGACCACTTTTTCTTCTAATGACTTTCTGGAGTGTTCCTTTAATTCAGTCTGTTCTCAAAACACTAATTTTCTTCCCTTCTCATACCACCTATTGACTCAAGCTTTTCATTATCTTCTCCATGGTGTTTTCCTTTTACATCAAGAATCCTTTCCCCTCTTCTGAACTCTGTAACATTTAGACCCCATTCGTTCATTTCTATACCGTATTTCCTTTAGTAAATTGGAGATATCCTACAAGCACAAGTTGGACCATATGTCTCATCATATACATAGATTTATTCTTTTATAGTAGTTCTTATTAGTTCGAGCTATGAGTATCAAAATGTATAAATTAAAGGGGTTTAAATAATTTCAAATTTACTTTTGTTAAAGTAAGGATTTAGGGCTCATAATGTAGCTTCGTGTACTACATGGAGTCTTTAAGGATTCCTTTTCTTACTATATCCTTGCTTCCTCATACATGACCTTGACCTTGGGAACCATGGTGAGCTTCTTCCCTCCAGGCAGCCAGGAGAAAAAAGGGCTGAAGAAGAGGAAGCCCTGAAGCACACCTGTTTTATCTTTTATGGAAGGTTCCTGGAAGCTATGACAAGTCTTATTCTCTTCTGTTTTGCTGGCTGTCTTTAAATCACATGGCCATACCTAGCTGCAAGAGAGGCTAGAAATTTAAATTTTTATGATTGGTGGATAATCCACATGCAAAGATTTGATTACTATGAAAAAAGGAAAGATGAGAATCTGGGCATATTTTAGATGAGAACTTCAGCTATTAATCACTGTGAATATCGGGAAGGTTATGTGATTATGCGGGCAAGGCTATATGAGAACCCACTGTACTTCCTGCTCAATTTTGCCATGAACATAATTTTTTTCTGAAAATAAAGTCTGTTAAAAAATCAAGGCATAACTAGGAGTTTCTATCCCTACCCTCCAGAATAGATTGAATATGGGTAAAAGATGGTATATGAAGGTTGAAGTCATTTTCCAAGGGAATTGTATTTAGACCTTTGGGTTTTTACCATGTGAAATTCATGCTAAATAATCCTATGATCCTTGATATAACACTCTGAATTCTGGGCTAGTGATCATAGTCTTATTAACTTTAGAAAAATAAATCTTCCAAAATCAGTTTCTAGTCAAGTATAGCTGTATTGTATTCATATCTAAATTATTTATTTTAAAGAGAGGAGGTATTTTTCTATATTATAATTCTAAAGCTTGATACTTTTATTGCATTTGCATAAACTTATAAAATAGTGATTTCAGCTACTATCTGTATAACAAATTCTTCTGGAGTAAGCAAGCACTTAACAATTCTATAAAAATTGTGTGTATTTCCAAATAACTCCTTAATTGTATACTTCATTTATATTTCCATTGCCTGTTTCTGTTAAATGAAAATAAGGAAAGTAATTTACTTTTTCATATTGACCCATTTCTTTAGTCTCTATACAGATTTTAAAATGTAATATATTTTCATTTTCTATCATTTTACCCCAATTCCTCTGGTGTTCCAAGAAAAGTAAATAGGGGCATGTCGGAGGAAACTAATTTTTTGTTTACTTAATTTTTTAAAGCATTAACTACCAGAGGTATTATTCAAGTAATGTAACTTACTGGAAGACTAAGAGTACCCATCTAACCAGGAGGAAGGAGAGCTGGGATCAATTTATCTAACAATTAATCATCTATGCATATCAGGGTTCTCCAGAACAGACAGGTATAATAATTACAAGAGAGGACTTATTAAGTTGGTTTACAGCATCAGAAGATGAATAGTCTTACTATGGCCATCTGTAGACTAGGAGATGGGGAAATCATAACTGCTCCTTCCAAGAAGCTGGAAACTCAAAATCAGAGGGACCAATGATGCAGCCCCAGTCTGAGCCTGGAGGCCTGGAAGTTTCCTGGAAAATCACTGGTGCAAATTCTCATCCAAAGGCTGATGGAACTGGCTTCTGATATCCATAGAGGATGGTAGCAGCAAAAACTGCACCTGCTCGAGAAGACTGGAGTGTGCACATGCATGTGAAATTCCACCTAGCTTTTCACAATAGGCCCCCAGTCTATTGCATGGATTGCATGGTGTCATGCACTCATACCAATCATCTCTGGAAACCCCAAAGTGTGCACATTCTATTAGAATACTAAATTTACTAGATTAATATATTTATTAAGTAACTAAATTTCTTTATCTATTTATCTATCTCTTAGATTACAAAATATATTATATTATATTATATTACTATATTTATTAGGTTACTAAATTTCTGGTGAATAGATAGATAGATAATAACAAGAAATTTAGTAACCTTACCTCTGGAGATAAGACACACAGATATTAAAGTAGGTATTCTACTAGGACAATCAGAGACTTCTTCTGTAAACAAATTTAAAAACCAGGCTTTCTGAGATAAGAGGAGGTATGCTGACATAGCTGTATGCCAACACTGGCAAGCAATAGAGTGGTGGTATATACAAAAGTGTGATGATTCCCTGGGCTGGCACCTGGAAAGAAGGTTTGACTTCAGAGAAGGAACAACCTCACCCCAACCACTCATGAACTTCATCACCATCACCATCTATGGGGATCATGCTATGAGAAGACTCTGTATAACCCATTAATGGGATGACTTTTTTTCCCAGTCAAGGAAAGAGAAACTTGATTGGAGTCCTAGGTGAATGGGGCTCAGGAAGGAGGTCACCATATGATGTCAAGTGAGGGAGACTTTTTGACTTTGTTCTTGGGATCTGTTGATGTCCATACTTTTTACAAGATTTGATAGCATGGGACTGCAGAGCTTGTCACTTGTGTGCATCATCTTGTTGTGTTTGTATTTCTGGGTGAGCTGGCTACAGGATGGCTACAGCCCCATTTCAAAGCACCAGGAGCAGGTAGAATCCTTGTGGCTGTTGTCTTAGAGAAGACAGAATTCTCCAACTGCCTACCTGCAAAGGTAGTCAGGCAACCATCCTTGTGATGTCATTGGGCTTAACATAGAGGGTGATGGTCTTGCTCATCAAAGTCTTTACATAGATGTTTTGCTTGGCCACTTATTAAAGAGAAAGAGAGCTGTGAAGAGGATCCACCTTTTAATTCTTACAATAGCTATAGAAGTTGGTGCTGTGGTTATCTCCATTTCTCCAAGAAAGAAATTGAGATTCAGAGAGTCTAAATTTAACACTATGTTGGACATGAAATTAAAATATATAGGGCATGTCTCTGAACCTTAATTTTACATTCATAAGACCATACTGTCCAGTATTCTGGAGGTAAGGGAGTCTGGAGAGAGAGAGAGAGAGAGAGAGAGAGAGAGAGAGAGAGAGAGAGAGAGAGATGTTGTTTTTCCAGGCCAAAAGTATGCATCCTCAGCTTGACACTTCAGGTAATCCTTCCCTTGATGTCTCTGCCAGCATTCCCACTGATATAATCCAAATAACTGACCATACAACTCAGAAGAAGGAAGATTTATTTGCTAATGATTTTCTTGGAGATTTTTGGGTTCAGTCCATGTGAAGCTGGGGACCGCAGATCTCAGAGCATGGGGGCAGGAAGAGGAAAGTGAGAGGATGCAGGGCTTGGCTCTCACATCATGGAGGCTAGAAGTAAGAAAGGGAGCAAATAAGCAATGAGGTTTAAAAACACAAGCACGATCCCCAAGACCACACTCCCAGGGTCCTACCTTCTCCAGCCACAGGCCACTGACCCAGGTTGCCACCCAGACAAATTCACTGCAATGGACTTATCTACTATGAGATTACAACCCCCGAGACTGAGCCATATCAGCCCTGGTCATACATGAGTTCTTCAGGGGTCATTCTATATCTAGCATTATACTTGGTAAGGCCAAGGATGGTATTTGAGCCTCTTGATGTGGAGGTAGATGAGCTACATCCTTAGCGCATCATGGCCAAGCAGTCACAGCAGCAGAAGTAGCAGCAGCTGCTTTAGTGGCCAGGGCCACAGTGGGGCAGGGCATGCGGCTGCCTCTAGTCCAGCACAGGTTTGATGGGCAGCACAAGGTTGACTGCATAGGCAGCAGGCTGGTTTGCCAAAGAGCACCCAGTCTTGTCAAGTAGAAAATATTCCCAGGGTTTCAGCCATCTAGTGCTAGCACAAGAGTGCTAGCATGGCGATTGGGGGATGCACAATGGCTTTCAGAGAATCAGGACTGCCAGGCATATAGATACAAACATCACAGAGCACAAGAGTGGTTTGGCCCCAGAGGCGAGGGTAAAGAAAGAGAATGAAACCACAGGATCTGGGAAAATCAGAACCAAACTTGTTAAAACTGGAACTTTCCGGATATTCATCAGAATTGACTTTTGAAAATGACTGATGGAATTATTTCCCAGGCTGCTGGTGTTTCTTCTAGAAGAAACCAGAAGAAAGTCAAACTTCTCTTTGTTTTCTCTGGGTGGTACTAACTGTAAAGCAGCCACTAAGCCTCTTCCTATAAAATACTTTCCCATCAGGGATTCCTGGGGATTATTTTTCCATGTGTGAATCTGGTTGGGCCCAAGAGAAGGCTAAGCAGTTTGTGGGAAACCAAAAGGTTTTAAAGGGAATGGGAAGGTGGTACACTGATCAGTTGTACACTGATAGGGAAGAGTTTTAAGCCCCATTCACACTAAAATTGTGCCAAAGTTAAAATAATTCTTCTCAACTTAGGTATTTCCTATCCTCTGCAATGCTTTATGATTTAATTATCTAAATAGAAATACCCTTCATCCGTATCTATAAATTCCTTAATCCAGAGTCCTTTTTCTTCTTAAATGTATTATTGATAAATTGATGTACTTGTTCTTTTTGTACTCTTTGAGAACAGTTATTATGAATCCATTGTTAAACTCCTAAATGGGTTGAATCAATTTTCCAATTGCCTGGGAATAAATATCAAATTCCTGTCTTCCAGGAGCGATAAGCAAATAAACTTCTCCCAACTAATGAAATAGTCTGTTTTAAGTGCTATTGCAGGTAGAAGGGAAAAGTTCCCAGGCCAAAGAAAAATGTTTCCATTATCTCTTTGAACTTACTAACATCCAACTATCGCAGATGTCTATCAAATTTCACAGATATAAATGATCTTTTCTTGGGAACTGACTACTATTAAGACATGAATATCTCTATTTTTATGTCATTAATATATTCAATATATATTTTTAGAGCATCTGATATGTGCTTAGCATTGTGGGAAATACAAAGAAGGAAAGTTTACAGCTCCCCTTTTTAATATTCTTAAAATCTAATTGGATAGATTATAAGGAGATTATAAGGATAGATTATAAGGAGATTATAAGGAGAGGATTTCTAGAGGTCCTGACATTAGAGGATGATAGAATCAGTTGCAATAGTATGTATTAGTCAACTTCCTATCACTGTTTCACAAATCCTTGAGATGACGAACTTATAAAGAGAATAGGTTTATTTGAGATCAAAGTTTTGGAGGTTTCAGTACATGATTGATTAGCTCTATTGTGTTGGGCCTGTAGTGACAGATCATGGTGGGAATACATGGCAGAGAAAAACTGCTCACACCATGGCCAGGAAGCAAAAGAAAGAGAAGAGGAAGGAGTCAGCATCTCACGTTCCCCTTTAGGACATGCTCCCAGCAACCTAAAGGCTTCATCACTTCTCAGTAGTGCCATGGGCTGGGGACCAAGCCTTTAACATATCCTTTGAGGAACATTTAAGATTAAAATTACCAAGTGGGAAAACATGAAAAACAGAAATAGTTTGAAGGTAAACAAGAGGAAGCCTCAGAAAAGCAAGAGGAATCTAATCCATTGGGTGCAATTTCAGATCTGGTTCAATTATCAAGGCCAGAAAATCAATATAGTTAGTACTATTAATAAACAAAAGGTTAAGAGCAGACTGTAAGAAACAAAGATAAGGAAAGTGAAGTAGGAAATTCCACTGGGGTTAAATATCGCCAGGGATATTATAAGATTTAATACATAATTAAGTAGCCATCATTGAAGACAGGGACCTCAACATTTTAGATTTTGTCCTCTATGCAAAGTGAAATATCCATCACATGTTGAGAACTCAATGTTGAGCAAATGAGTAAAAAGAAACTTGATAGAAAGAGATCTGTCCAACTAGAATTACAAATAGGAGTTATAATCTAGCACCAATACTCCAGAGAGACCACAGTTAACTAGATGACAGAATAAGAAAGATAAGCTAATAAATGACAGAATTATGAGGTGCTATTGGAACTTGCCATAACTCTGTGTGTGTGTGTGTGTGTGTGTGCATGCACACACACACCCTTAGAAAATATCAACAATTATTTGTATGCTAAATTTCTTTTAATTAATTAATTAATTTTTGTGGTAGTAGGGATTGAACCCAGTGGCATTCTACCTCTGAGCTCCACCCTCAGTTTTATTTTTTATTTTAAAACAGGGTCTCACTAAGTTGCACAGGGCTTCACAAATTGCTGACGCTGGCTGTGAATCTGCGATCCTCCTGTTAGCCTCCTAAATTCTGGGATTACAAGTGTGGACCACCATGCCCAACTTAGTTTGCTAAATTTAAATTGAACAATAAGTGGAAGGTATGGTTTTGATCCTCAACATTGTGAAATGGTATGTTCTGTAAAAAATAAAATCAAGAACAAAAACAAAAACTAGACTTTGTGTCCTTAAGTTGAATTTGAAGTATATAAGAGAAACATAATTTTTAAAAGGGAATTGTTAATATTACATGTGAGCTTTTGAGAGCGTTTTCACCAAATTGCTAAGGGTATTTCTCATTATCTCTCTAGGCATGGAGATTTTGGACTGTCTTTTAAACATCCAATATGCGTGCCTGCAGACACAGTGGGTTTACCTATCACAGCCTTAAATCAGCTAATGTAACACCTCAAGAGACTTGATGGATGAAGAGTAGAAAAAGTGTGATAGTGTAAATCCCCCAAATCTGGAGGATGCAGAGACAGTTTCTCCAAGTCTACCAACTCATCATGGCTCCCATCTCAAAGGCACATGTAATATGTGATTTACCAAAAACTTTTATTAGTATCTAGTCAGTAGAATAGTGTACGCACATAAGGTAGTAATATCTATGATTTTTTGCTTTTGTTATGCATTTGTTCAGTCTTCCCAAATAAATTGTAAAAGGCACAAGGTTATGTTCCAACCTTTACCGTTTTTATCTGTTATCTTTTATGTTCAAGTTAGCCAAGATATTATTAAATAAATATGTATATATATAAATACACAAATATTTATACTATTTATAAAATTAACACATATGTTAATTTAATATATTTCTTTGGCTAGAAACTTCCCAATGATTTCCCACTATTCTTAGATTCCAAATTTCTCAGTTAGCTGCTATAATGTCTCAGATAATAAACATTTAGATTCTTATAGTTCCAGAGGCTAGAAAGCCCAAGATTAAGATGTTAGCAAACTCGGTTGTAGGCCTACCTCTCTAGCTAGTAGATATCTATCTTCTCACCCAGAGCTCTTACGCTCTTCGTTTTCTTGCAGGGGCATGATGCCCATCATGAGGGTCCCACCTTCATGATCTCATCAAAACCTAATCACCCCCCAAAGGCTGTCACCGTAGGGGTTAGGTCTTAAATGTGTGAATTTTGGGAGGAAGAGAAATTCAGCCCATGATAATGTACAAGATTATGCTTTGCAGCCCTTCCCTCAGACCTGATCTCCTTATATTCTCCTACCCACTGTCCTCTTTCTGTTCATAAGTAAGCCAAGACTATTCCTACCTCTGGGCCCCTGGACTTGCTGGGGCCTCCTCTTCCTCATGTCTTCATGTGCCAATCATTCAGCTCTCAAGTTGAATATTCCTTTTGCAGAGTGGTTGTCCTTGGCCACCTTAATGTAAGCCTGCTTCCTCCCATTTCTCTCATCACTCTCTATCATGCTATCTCACCTCCTTTTCTTCTTCTCAGTTTCTAAAGTTATCTTGTTTTGTTGTTGTTATACTCATTGTCTGTGTATTGCATTTATATATGTTCTCCATGAAGAAAGACTTCTATATTTTGTATTGCACTATTTTCACAATCTAGAACATAGATTGTGGTAGTGGTAACACACACACACACACACACACACACACACACACACACACACAGAGCTATCCCTCAGTATTCCCATGCAATTGTTTCTGATACCCCCCCATAAACAGTAACATTTTCAGATGTTCATCTCTTGTAGAAAATGGCGTAGTATTTGCACATAACCTATGCACATCCTTTCTTATACTTTAAAGTGTCTCCAGATTGCTTATATTATCCAACACAATGCAAATGTTAGGCAATAGTTGGGTCAAGAAAAATCTGTACATGTTCAGTACAGATGTACTATTTTTTCAAATATTTTCAGTCCACAGTTGGTGGAAAATGGGGCTGTGGAAGCTGCTGATGCAGAAAGCAAACTGTATATATAATGTTTCAACACCCAGCATAGTACCTTGGACATCCTTAATGTTTAATAATATTTGCTACTGGTGGAAATTCCAAGTAAAAGGAATTATGTAGTTTAATGGCCTGTCTTTAGTAAAATTGTGCAATATGGCATTTGTTTTACTTTAAGACTCTGCTTGCCTGCAGTATTACCCTTCTCCTTCACAGAATCACTTTTGGTCTACCACTGCTAGCTAGTGATTCATGGCTAACTCATCCCCAATGTGGTAGTTTTTAAGAATGTACCAAAGGTTCACTGGATTGAGGGAATGGAATCTCTAACAGTGGTATGATAGTAGTGATAGGCAGACGGGAAATATTTGGGTTGGGTGTGGAGAGATGCCTGCAATCCCAGTACTTGGGAGACTGAGGCTGAAGGGTCACAGGTTAGAGTCTAGCCTCAGTAGCTTAGAGAAATCCTCAGCAACCAAGTGAAACCCTATTTCAAAACAAAAACAAAATAGGCCTGGACGTGAAGCTCAGAGGTAGAATTACCCTGGGTTCAATTCCCAGTACTCCCCCCACACATACACACACTAAGATGCTAAGACTTGTATACTATTTAAGTGACAAACTTTGCAGTGTATGCCTAGTTGTTTGCCTGTTGGGGTGTACTGTATTTCAGGGTCTGACCTAAAATATGAGAACTCTCAGAACCAACTCATAATAACAAGGAGACTCAGTGGTGTCTTTCTTCACTGTGGCCAGAGGTTCCGCTTCTGTCCCCCATTTCACCTGCTAGTTCCTAATGAGTAAAATAAGCTGGGATGACACAACTTTTGGCATTCATATCTGCTTATGAATAATAAAAATGCAATTCAAACATATGCCTTCTCGTTCTGCGATCTTCTCACTGCCTGCTCTTGCTCTTAATGCACAATGCTAATGTCAAATCTGTTTGCTTTAATTATGTTAAGAGGTTATGTTGGAAGGTTATCCATTTAGTCTTTAGCAGCATGAAATAGCACTTATATTATCATTGTCACTTGCTGCACATAAACAAGAACTTGATTAACAGTATCTAACCAAGAGAAAACAAATGTTCTCTGAAATGCAGACATTTTTAGTGGGTAAGCACTAGGTGTCACTAGTATACTCTCCACTACAATTATCTACAGTGCACCTGCAGAAGAAAGCTAAGCGGGTAGACCGACGAAGCAATGGAGGCATTCTGAGCAAAAATAGATAATTGTTCTTTCAGCAAATAGTATTTCTTTGTTTAAAACCTAACACATCTCTTTTAAAAATAGTTTAGTGAATTTTAGTGAGAATAGTAGTTAAACAACTTTGAGATATGTGGAAGACTATCACTATATGTGTTAAAAGCATATGAAATTGATGTGGGAAACCAATATTTGTAAACTGAATTATGCTTTTCAACTTACTTTCTTTAAAATTTTTGGACATGTAGTTCTATCCCTTCTTTTCAATACTCACAGTTTTGAAAAAGATAAAAGTTACTTCTGAGTTGGGTGTGGTGCTGCAGGACTGTAATCCTAGTAACTGGGAGGCTGAGAAAGGAGGATTGCAGGTTCAAAGATAGCCTCAGCAGCAAACAAAATAAAACAAAACAAAACAAGTAAAAAGGGCTGATGTGTAGCTCAGAGGTAGAATGCCCCTGGGTTCAATATCCAACCCCAAAGTTACTTTTGAGATGTGTGAAAATGTCCTAATTTTTAAAGAAGTAGTAGTAGTTCCATGGAGGAATATACATAAAAAAGAAAAAACCAAACCATCCTGCTACTTGGAATTCGACATTTTACTGTATAAAAATTAAACCCCATAGAACACTAGTAAAAAAATCACAATTATTCATCTTAATGCTGCTTCCAATAGCCTTTTGCTTTTGTAAGCAGATATTCTATGATTAAGCAATTATTCTATATAGCACTTTCAAGTAGTTAGACCAATGAATGCCAAATCTGTTTGATCTTTGCATGTCTTAAAATATACCACATTGCTAATTTCCATATCTTGGAACTGCTTACCATTTGATGAAGTTTCTGTTTTTAAAATGTAAGTCACCACAGTGGCAATTTTCACACTGACATGGAACCATTGTGTTGATTGCAAGAACTGCCCCTTTCAGTATAAAGAGGTTTCATGAAAGCAAGCAAGTATCCTGTTGCTTATGTAACAGTTGTTTTAAATTGTCTATTACTTTTCTTAAAGCAGAAGTGTCTACATACTCTATAAACACTACCTAAACTCAATTATGTAAGTGAGTTTTCCCAAAGCTAGGTATAAATGAAAACTACATGGTGATTTTAGCCTAATTATTAAGCATGATTCTTCAGTTTTTCTCTAAACTTAATGATTAATCATTTTATGAACTATCTGAAACCTAGAATTAAAAGTTTGTTTAAAAATATTCTTTAATATGCTTTTATTGGTACATTATAATTATACATCATATTAAGGTATGTTTAAAATTATTTTAAGTTTTTGATATGTGTTCAACAAGGAAAGAAAACAACGATCCCCACATACTTGACCTTTCTACATTTTACTTTAGTCTTTTTAACCAAGGCATTCACCTCTTTTTTATCACTCATATTAAAACATACCTTTCCTAATTTTTCAGTTTTCTTGTCTGGAAAAAGGAAAAGGGGCTTTTAATCTCTCATTGCCAACCCTTTTGTTAGACCTATGCTGATCTTTGAGATTAACCAGAATATGTTTGTGCCTTAACGCATCTCATTTAATTTCCAACTCACTGATCTGCTCATGCTTTGGGTGCCTGTACATTTCCTTTAAATGTTCCCCAATTGGTTTTATGCCTCTATGTTTATGTGGAAAAATTTAGATCCTCTCTTCCTTCTTGTCTCAGCTCTCTAGAACTTTCATACTGTATCTACAATCCACAAGTCCTACACAGCATGGTGCATGAATTGATCCCCATCTGAAACCTTAGTCTCAATTATTTTGGATGTAGTGTCATCATGGTACAGGATTTGTATGCTCCTCCTCCGCTCTATTGGTGGAAGCCAGAATAGCTATGTCTACAGGGAGACAACTAAGGTTAAAAATTATCAAGTTCATGTAATGTGTCAAGTATCCAGTTAAGGAATGGATGTTCAGATGGAGGTTTAAACACGGACTTGGATCTTGAGAACTTACAATATACTGCAGGTTATACACTCAAAAACCAATTATTTTAAAATTATAATAAATACTTCCCAGATACTAATCTTGTCAATTCTAATAGGAGAAAAGATAATATATTTGTTGCAACAATCTACAAATAAGCAAGCTTATTCATTTGTGAAGCAAGAGAGCGACAAAGAAGTTATTGTTACCTTAATGGCAAATTCTAGACAAAGATACGAAGATATCATGCAAAATTGTGGATAATAAGTCCAAACACCGATATACATGCATGTGAGTGTGTGTATGTGAAGGTGTGTGCACACTTATTATGAAGACATGAGTCTGATAGCCTCTGATGAGTGTGTCCCGAGCAGCTTCAGTGGGCAGACAGTTTCCCTTCCTATTTCCTAAGTGCCTGATCACTTTTGACTACTTTGTAATCCTGTTCTGTGCAATAATATGCAATAGAGAAGAAAAATATTAAAGAGCTTACCTTAACTTCCTCTGCACTTTCCACCTTCTAGAATTGCATTTCTTTCAGGATTGCCATTGTTAGTCCATAGCAAAGACCTATAATGAAGATAAAAGTGTGGACGAACAGCTTATGTGAATAATGATGAAGGAGATGGATTGTGGAGTTGGGGTCATTGTTGTCTGGCACAGCTCTGGACAGAGGCCCTGTCAGTGTATTTGGAAAGGCCGCTGCCATCACTCAGGGCCCTCTGTCAGCTCTGGGCATTGTGTGAATCCCTGAGGCCATCCAAGTGCTTTGCAAGACACATTATTGTGTTTCACGGGCAGACCCAGGCAGTAGAGAAAGTGTCTGGAGTTGGCAATATGAAAGATAAGTTTGCACTTGGTGCCACAGACCAAGAAATGATAGTTTAATATCAATCATCACAGACAATTGCAAAAGAACTAGATGTTCACACATACAAGATATACTACCCGTTATGAGGCAAATCTATCACAAACAGTACCCCAACACCTACCTACTGAGAACTGAATAAGCATCTTATCTCCAAGAGCAAATAAGTTCAAACTGATGTGTTTGTCAAGATGAAATTGGATTGACCTTCAAGTGCCTTGTACTTCTAGGGTAGCAACTACAGAGCAGCATCATTTAGAACTTCATTACCATAAGTAGGAGAGAAACTTCTCACTGTCATGAACAGAGAGCAGTTTTCATCACTGAAATACATACATGCGCACGCGCATGCACACACACACACACACACACACACACACACACACACACATTTCCTGCCTGAAACACATATGTATCCTTGAATCACAGAACCTGAGATCTTAGAATTTCAGAGACCATCTCTCTATTGGTCACAAAACTTGTTCATATCAGAGGCACCAGGGAGAATGGATCTTCCAAAATGTAGATTCTTTTTGTCTTACTCCTCAAGTTAGTAGTTATAGTATATTAGTTTCCTGGGAGGGCCATAAGAAAGTACCATGAACTTGGTGGCTTAAAACAACAAACAAAAATATTGTCTCACAGAAGCCATGAAATCAAGGGGTCATCAGGGCCAGGTAGCTTGTGAAGCCTGCAGGGAATATTTCCTTATCTCTTGCTATCTTCTGCTGATTTCAGCAATCTTTGACACTCCTTATTTTGACACTGTATCACTCCAATCTCTGTTTTCAACTTCTCCTGGACTTTTTCTCTCTGTATATAGCTGTCTCTTTGTATGTAAATCTCCATATATGTGTCTCTTCTCCTCTCATGTAAGGACTCCAGTATAAACTCATATTAGCTAATTACATATGCAGAGACTATTTCCAAATAAGGTCACAATGTTTGGTACTGTGGGTCATGTTTTAAACATACTCTTGGAGGGACACAGTTCGACCCAGAGCATTGGTATTAGGGTAAGACTTGGAATCATTTAGGTGATTGAGAGAAAACCACATTAAAAACCATTGGCCAATCATTCTGATTGCCCATTCACAGAAATAAGAAACTAATGGCTATATATGTCCAGGGAATTTTGTTGTTGTTGTTGTTGCGGTACTGGGGATTGAACCCAGGAGAATTCTACCTCCGAGCTACACCCCCAGTCCTATTTTTAATTCTTTATTTTGAAACAGGGTCTCACTAAGTTGCAGAGAGCCTTACTAAGTAGCTGAGGCTGGCTGCGAACCTGAATCCTCCGGTCTTAGCCTCCCAAGTACTGGAATTACAAGCTTGCACCACCATGCTCTGTCCAGGGAATTTAAATGATGGAATTAAATATGAATAAATCATTCTCATATCTATGTAAATGCAACCCTCTAGATTCTACCTTAATCATTGTGATAACAAGGATGCTTCCTTGAACTTGGATTAGGATCACTTGATATTCTTCCATTTAATCAAAAGTTCAATAGAAAAATACTCAATTTTGAAACATCACATAATATTTAACCTAAGGGGTTTACATTTAAAGAATTCTGGTAGCAATAGCATTCAGGTATTCTAGCAAAGCTAAATAGGTCAAGCGCATTTGCCGCTATAACATGCACAAATACTTAAACATACACATTTTTTTTTTTTTTTTTTTTTTTTTTTTGCGGTACTGGGGGTTGAACTCAGGGGCGTTCTACCTTCGAGCTACACCCCCAGCCCTATTTTTTACTCTTTATTTCGAAACCGGGTCTCACTAAGTTGCGGAGTGCCTCACTAGGTAGCTGAGGCTGGCCGCGAACCCGGATCCTCCGGTCTCAGCCTCCTGAATGCTGGGATTACAAGCGTGCGCCACCACGCCCGGCTAAACATACACATTTTATCTAAGAATGTGAACTATTTTACTCACTGGATTTTTTCAGAGGTATAGATGTTACTTGGGATAACATAAATTTAGGATTAAATGTCATTGAAATAAAATAGTTCTTAGAAAAGTGTAGTATGTGTATGTAAAAATTGAACACTAAAATAAATGTAGTAGCCCAGTTCACTTCCTGGTATATGTGCCCATCAAAGTTTTCTTCCATCTATAGTCAGGGATTCATGAAGGTTTGCCAGGTATTGATAAAATGAATTTAGAAACATAGTTTATAATTCGGAGGGTAAGCACATAAGAATGCTGCCTGTGTAAACAGTATTATATACAATCACTGTCATGAAAAAGGGCAAAATATCTGGAAGACTGACAGAAACCATGGGACAGAAGAACCATTGTATTAGGGAATAAATGGTACTATCCTGGAATCTGCCCCCAAATATGCAGAGATTCTATTAGCTTTTACAAAAGAAAAGAAAGACAAAATTGAGATCTATATTGGATGATATATAACCAGGCATTTTAATTTAGAACACAATTACACTTCCTGTCTAATCCCTGCCCCACTCACTCCTATAAACTGGGAAGGAAACTCTAACTACTTTCCCTAATACAGATTAAATATCCCTAATCAGAAAATCTGAAATGTTTTAAAATTCAAAACTTTTGAGTTCCGCCGGGCGTGGTGGCGCACGCTTGTAATCCTAGCATTCGGGAGGCTGAGACCGGAGGATCCGGGTTCGCGGCCAGCCTCAGCTACCTAGTGAGGCACTCCGCAACTTAGTGAGACTCGGTTTCAAAATAAAGAATAAAAAAATAGGGCTGGGGGTGTAGCTCGGAGGTAGAATGCCCCTGAGTTCAATCCCCAGTACCG
>PVLC010021486.1:0-27894 GCA_004027655.1 Graphiurus murinus
GCGGTACTGGGGATTGAACTCAGGGGCATTCTACCTCTGAGCTACACCCCCAGCCCTATTTTTTATTTTTTATTTTGAAACCGAGTCTCACTAAGTTGCGGAGTGCCTCACTAGGTAGCTGAGGCTGGCCGCGAACCCGGATCCTCCGGTCTCAGCCTCCCGAATGCTGGGATTACAAGTGTGCGCTACCACGCCCGGCTCTTATTCTTTATTTTTGAAACAGGGTTTCACTAAGTTGTTGAGGCTGGCTGCGAACCTGTGATCTTCCTGTCTCAGCCTCCCAAGTTCTGGGATTACAAATGTGTGCCACTTTGCCCGGCTCTAAGACCATGATTTTAACAAATTTTGGAGGCTGAGAAGTATTAAGAAAAAGGCCTCACTGCCCATTTGTTTGCTCAGCTTTATACTCATGTCCAAGTATGTGCTTCAGAAATATTTTACTGGATGTGTGCAAATGACTGTATATCATTTGAATCTACAGGAAGTCAACTATTGGACATACACTTTTCTAAATAAAAGACAATTTAATTACCAGGAACCAATGCCATTTTAAGTCCCAAGTTGCTAACCAGTTTTCCAATTCCATGTAATAAGGGTATCTTAAATTCTAAATATTCTGGTTACTAAGCATTATGGTAGTTTTCACCAAGATTCTGTGGTTGTTTTACATATTCTCTTCTCTTTCTTTTTTACTCAGGTGGAGATGCCTAAGCTTATGTAATGTGTTGGTCAAGAGTTATAACCTGACACAGGTAAAGCTAAGAAAAGAACAGATTTCTGTATAATTCAACTGCCTAGTATTGGAGATTGTGGCTACACTAGTCTAATTTTTTAAGAATCTTTCTGTTTTGTTTTTAACAGATTGATCAGCAGTTTGTGGCCATGAGATAACCCCTGCCCTGGTTGAAATTTAGTTTCAGCAGATTGTTCATGGTAATTTAAGGAATTAGCGTTTTATAAAAAACAAGTGTTGTTTGGTTTTGTTCTAGACTTATTTTTTCTTCTTGAAAAACATGAGAAAAATGCTTAAACAGAGGTTCTTTTGTGTATGTATGTGTGTGTGTGTCCGCATGCGCATGCACGGTACTGGGGTTGAAACCCAGGGTTCATACATGGTAGGCAAGTACTCTACTGCTGAGCCACATCCCCAGCTCTTAACCCATTTCCAATTTGCCCTAAAAATACTGCGGATTACAGTCCTAACCTTATACCCAAAGTCTGCCACACAATATCTCTGTTATTAATGATTTTCACATCACTCTAGTATATCAATAGTCTTAGAAACAAATGTGACATCATTCTTTTTATAGGATTCTATTTTTAGTAGTGGTATTTTCATTTACAAGATATAGTAATTATCACTGAAAACATCAAATCCAAGAACACCTAGCATTCCTATTCGTGATATTAACATTGTTCTTGAACAGTTTTTAGCTGAAGAATTATTTGATGAAATCTGATTTTTCTTTTCTTTTTTTTTTTTTTTTTTTTTTTTTTGCGGTACTGGGGATTGAACCCAGGGGCATTCTACCTCCGAGCTACAACCCCAGCCCTATTTTTTTTTTATTCTTTATTTTGAAACCGAGTCTCACTAAGTTGCGGAGTGCCTCACTAGGTAGCTGAGGCTGGCCACGAACCCGGATCCTCCGGTCTCAGCCTCCCGAATGCTGGGATTACAAGCGTGCGCCACCACGCCCGGCTAAATCTGATTTTTCTGAAATAGACAATTCTAATGATTTTTCAGATGCTGCTTTGGAAGATGCTACGGACATGCCTCCATCCTATTTGCAATCTGATGGAAATATTCCTGCATTAGCTGACTCAGATTCGCCCTAAAATGGTCAAGTAGCGCAAGTTAACAGTTCCATGTCAACGGTATGACTTTACTGGCATACTTGGCAGAAAAGTTGATGTCAGTGACACCACTGACCCACAGCAGTATTTCAAACTGTTCTTTACTGAGGAATTTGTTTTAAAAATTACCAGTGATGTGAATGCCCAATCTCCTTGTTGACTTCAAAGCTACCAGGTCCTAAAGGATTTTTATGAATGGATAAATGGAAAGACATTGACAATGATGAGCTGAAAGTCTTTGCAGTAACTTTACCGTTATTGCAAGATATTGTGTAGAAACCTGAACTGGAGATGTTTTGGTTGACAGAGCCTCTTTTGGATACATCTTAGGCAAATTATGACTGATGAAAGATTTTTACTTTTGCTTTGGTGCCTGGGTTTTGTCAAAGATTCTTCCATATCTGCATTTCAAGCTACGGCCCAGATTTCATTGCAGAATATCAAACTTTATTGTAAATAAGTTTTCAACTGTATACACTCCAAACAGAAACATTGCTGTCAAGGAATCACTGCTGCTTGAGGCGGTTGGTTATGAAGAAGTACATCCCAACAAAATGAGTATGGCTTGGTCTTTAGCCATATGTGCTTTGTGAAAGTCAGTCTGGTTATGTGTGGATTGCACTTGTTTGCTCAGTATGGATTTGAAAGATTTAAATGATGGTTTGAAATTGTTACATGTTGTTCTTTTTTGTGTGTATGTAGTACTGGGAATTGAACACAGTTCCATCTCTGAGCTACACCCCCAGGCCTATTTTATTTTTATTTTGAAACAGGGTCTCACTGGGTTAATGAGAGTCTCACTACTTCCCATTTCAGCTTCTCAAGTACTGGGATTACAAGCGTGCGCCACCACGCTTGCCTTAATGATCTTGGCCAAGGATATTGTGTTTCATCAATTACTTTTATACATCTCCCATTTTTTTCAGAGAATTATATCAAAGCAGGACTAATGGAGTTGAGATAGCTTGTTTGAATAGAACATAGATGCCAGATGATCTGAAAAAAAAAAAGGATTGCAAAGGGAATGGCTGTACCCAGATTCTGTGGTGAACTCATGCACTGAAATTATGTGACAAGAAGGAGGTGGCACTGTTGTCAACATTGCAGAGTGATGCTGTGATTGAAATTAAGAAGCCATGTGTCTTGGGATTATAGCAAGAGTATGTGAGCAGTATACTCCGCCCATCAAATGCTCGCTTCTTATCCAACTGAGCACAAATGCTTTTGCCACCTTCTAAACATTACAGTGCTAAAGTCAGGAAGGACAATCCAAAGCACACGATCAGAATGTGAACTTCAGACTGACATCAATTGAAAGAATGCTGGAAAAGCATCACAAGCCAGGGAGCAATGCCTCCGAGGTCGTACATGCTGTGATGGAGTCACACCTTCTTGCCTGTCTGGAAGATATTTCCCCAGGAGCATACCATCACATCAGGGAAACAATCCAGCTGGTCAATGCAAAGTTTGCTGCTCACACAGAGACAAGGATGGCAGGAGCATCCAGAGAGAAACCTGATGATGTGTGGAATGGGATGTTCCGCTTTGTGTTGTTCCCTGCTTTGAAATTTACCAAGTAAAAAGAAATCAAATACTGATCTTTATATACATTTCTGTTACATTAAGTTTAGAGCTGGGCTGGGTTGTTTTTTTTTTTTTTTTTCCTAAGCAGGAAATGGGTTAAGCAAAGTTTCTTTTTGCTGAGTAATTGCAGTGCTTAAAGTTGGTCATCTCCCTTGTTTAAATTAAATGTATTTTAGCCAGACGTGGTGGCGCATACTTGTAATCTCAGTACTTGGGATGCTGAGACTGGAGGATCTGAGTTTGCAGCCAGCCTCAGCTACTTAGTGAGGCTCTTCCCAACTTAGTGAGACCCTGTTTCAAAATAAAGAATAAAATATAGGACTAGGGGTTTAGGTTGGAGGTAGAATGCTCCTGGGTTCAATACCCAGTACCATAAAAAAAAAAAAAAGAAAGAAAATGTATTTTTGCTGGATATGATGATACATACTTGTAATCACAGTACTTGGAAGATCATAGGTTCGAAGCTAGCCTCAGCAACTTGGCAAACCCTCAGCAATTTAGACCATTTTCAAAATAAAAAGGGCTGGAGCTGTAGCTTGGTGGTAGAATGCCCCTGGGTTCAATTCCCAATACTCCCCCCCCCCCAATGTTTTTTTAAATGTCAAAGTTAATTCCAGGTTTTTCTCGGTTAAATAAAAATTTTATTAAAACCTGATATGTGTCAAGTTTTTATCCATTCATCCATATTTATATTAAGTATGAAGTAATCTATAAAGCTTATTAGAAGCCTGAATTCAAACTCGCCCTATCTGTGGTATCATATTTCATATTTGGTAGTTTGTTTTAGTACCTGAGAACATTTTTGAATATACATGTGTATTTTAATTGTTGATAACTTGAACCATTTCTGTGCTTATATCTGTTGTTTCCTGTTTCAGGGTAGGTGATACAGCTTGGTAGGGCAGGTGTGTTTGTAACAAGCTGTTACTAGGGTGAGTGGTTAATTAAGGACTCTGAGCTGCTGTTTATACCAGTAGGCCATTTCAGTAGCTGATGCAAGGTGTTTAGTGTGTCAGACTCTGAGCTAGAAAATGTGAAGTTTCAAGTAAGTGACAGATTTTTTTTTCATTTTTCAAAACCTTCAGTGATGGGAGTAGGGCATACCTGTGCTGAGCGAGGCATCCATGGGGCATGGTGCTCAGCTGTCTCTGGAGGTTGCTTCACAAATGGAGTTGTTCCTCTGCTGTTTGACTCGTGACTTGAAGATGCTGTGTCTGAGGGCTGAGTGGCATCTGGAAACTTCTACTGGAGAACCAGGAGTGCAGCTGATGGAGGGGGCACCCAGGCTGCTCTGGGTGGGCGGGCCAGGCAGGATGCCCAGGAGCCTCTGGCTAGAGGCCACTCCTCCAGCCAGTGCCCAGCTTTGCCCTTTGGTGGGCTCATGGTTTGTTTTCAAAATTGTACATTTGCTATATGCCATGTGTAAGTCTCCCAATCTTATGAGGCAAATTTTGTTTTTCCCTTTGTTTGAAAGGAAACAGGTCTGTGACTTTTCCAGGGTCATAAAGCAAAGTAGCTACCAAGTAGCAACCAAACCCAGGGCTGGACTTCAAATCTGTCTGCAATCAGTTGTAGCTGAGGTTAGGTTTTATTCCCATCTACCCCCTCAGTCCTCCACATGGTGAGAGCACCTGTGTGTGTGGGCTGCCTGTGTAATGTGTAGTCCTGAGTGGCTCCATTTTCCCAAGGCATAAATGCCCTTTTATTCCTTTTTTTTTTCTTTTATTTTTGGTGCTACTGAGAATTGAACCCAGGGATATTCTACCTCTGAGCTACATGTACCCCAGCTCTTTTATTCTTTATTTTGAAACAAGGTCTTACTAAGTTCCTGAGGCTGGCCTCAAACCTGCGATCCTCCTGTCTCAGCCTCCCAAGTACTGGGATTACAAGTGTGCAGCACCACGCCTGATCCTTGTTCCTTCTTACTGCCTCCCTTCAGGTTTTTCTTATCCTCTAGCCATACATTCTTTGCTGTGGTTTTGAAAGAGCCTTGCCAAGCTGGGTGTGGTGGCACATACCTATAATCCCAGTACTTGGTAGGTCGAGATGGGGAATGTAGGTTTGAGGACAGCCTCAGGTTAGCAAGTCTTGGAGTAACCTAACAAGACCCTGTTTCTAAACAAAAAAAAAGGGCTGGGGGGGGGGTGTAGCTCAGAGGTAGAATGCCCTTGGGTTTGATCCCCAGTACCACATGGACGGAAGGGAGGGAGGGAGGGTGGGTGAGTGGGTTTTTTGTAGCCCTTGAGAATTGTGATGAACAAGACAGATGCTGCCTGCCTTTGTGGAAGTAGTAGTTATTACAGAGGTAATGCCAGAGTGAGCATGGTGTGGGAAGGAGAAGATGGCGTGTTATAAAAGTGTACGGTGGGTAGCTGGGCGTGGTGGTGCACGCTTGTAATCCCAGCATTCGAGAGGCTGAGACTGGAGGATCTGGGTTCACGGCCAGCCTCAGCTACCTAGTGAGGCACTCCGCAACTTAGACTCGGTTTCAAAATAAAGAATAAAAAATAGGGCTGGGGGTGTAGCTCGGAGGTAGAATGCCCCTGAGTTCAATCCCCAGTACCGCAAAAAAAAAAAAAGTGTACGGTGGGGACCTCACCCCAGTGCTGCTGACCACTGGGAAATGGTAGAAGGGCACATGGCTTCCCTGGTCCCTGTGGATAGCCTTTGTCTTCGAGTTCTTGGTGACTCACAAAATATGAGTGTACAGGGGCTGCTGAGCCATTAAGATCCCCCTCCCCTAGCCAAGCTTCCTAGGCCTTGGACACTCATGATGCTTTGACAAATGCATTTGGACACTTGAAAGCCCTTTGAATTCATTTAGTCTGATTCCTCATTTTACAGCGGGGCATGGCAGTGACTATCCTAAATCATACATGTAACAGTGCACAGGACTAGAAGTCAGAGCAAGTGAAATGAATGAGTGCCGCCAGCACACCAGCCTACCAGGCAATAACGTGCCAAGTTCAGCCAGCAGAGGAGAGGGTGGCTTCGAGGGGTGGTTCGGAAGAGACAGGAAATGACATCAGAGGGTCTAATAGAAAGAGACGTGCACTGGCATCGGAATGCCATTGCGGATCTTTAGGCAACCAGGCTTTTCCAAAGAAAAGCAGGGGTGCACGAATCCATGAAGTTGACAACTGAATGTGTACAGATGCTGAGAAATGTCTATGTTGAAAAATGACAACTTTGAGTTTTCATAGTCTAATAGAATGCCAATCTTCTTTGGAGAAACTGTTATTCTTATATCTGGAGTTGTCCTGTTGTGCAGAAATTCATACTTGTGCCTGAAAATTAAATGATACAACAGTTTTAAAAATTCAAAAAATGAGCTATTTTTATTTTTATCAAACAATAATTTTCTTCTTTTATGATTTTGTTATTTTCTTTTATATAATTACTACCAAAATCATAGGCCACTTCCAAAGCTATACTCTATTTCTTTTCTAAAATTTGTTCTAAGAAACATTTTCAAGCTGTTTGTTATTGAGCAAAAAAACATATATAGAATCATACGCATCCAGTCACTCATAGTGCATCCAAGTTAGCATAGAAATAGAACACGTGTGTAGCATTTGATCTCGAGGCTCAGATGTGCAGACCCTTTGCAATAAAGACATTGGCCGTGCAACCCTGTGGTCTTTTATGTGATGACAGGGCCTCTGGGCATAAACTCTTCTGTGGACACGTATTGTGAGGCATCCAGTTCTGAACCTCAGGCTGAGTGGGGCATCTGCTGTCACTGGGTTGTCACTGTTGGTGTTGGGTAGCACCAGCACACTTTAACCACGCTCTGTGTCCTGTGTGCCGTGGAAAATGGCCAAAACCAAAACCAGCCACAAGGATGGCCTAACCCTGCGACCTACAGACATCTGAAGAACTCTGTACCAGTTCCCAGCCCCCTGGAATGAACACTTAGCTTACTAACTGAATGTGTCAGCAAGCCAGCCTGTCTCCACCCTAGTTTGTCTTTTCTCTCCTTAGCTGCCTATCTTAGCAGCCACCAGAAGCTAAATGAGCCCTTCCTCTGCCTTCCCTCACACTGCTTGGAGAGTTGGAGACCTGGAACCAAACACCCAGTGCACTGGGAGAGCTTACCCTCGCCCTCTGCTAGGAACACACCCATACTCTCCTATGTCATCTCAAGGCTGGGCTACAGGAAGCTCCTGCTCCTGCTCCTGCTCTAGGCCTGGTCTTTGCCCTTCCTTTGTCGTTCTGCTGCAGGGCACCATGCCACCCCGCTCCTGCCTTCTCATCCCCACACCCTCGCACCACACAGACTCCTGTGCTTCCTTTGTAAGTTCCTCCCTTCATTTCACTGCCCCTTGTTTACTTTGTTTTTGTAATACTGAGGATGGAACCCAAGGCCTTCACATGCTAAGCAAGTGCTCTGCCATTGACCTACACCCCCAGCCCTTTTTAAGTTTTATTTTGAGATAGAGTCCTGCAAGGTTTCCATGCACTCGCCTCCTGTCTCAGTCTCCCAAGTACTGAGATTACAGATGTGCACTTGGCTTTCATTCAGATCTCAGGTATTCAGATTTTACTTTACCTTGATGAGGCAAATGTGTGCCTCATGCACCAGGAGAGACAGTTTGCTCCCAGGTCTTCCTGTTTAGGGACATCTTCAAAGGCCACACCAACAGTGTAGTCCAAACACGCGTCCACCTCCACCTCCCAGTAATGGCGTCCTCGGACCAGAATTAGATTTCCCATGACAGCAACACATCTGGTGGTAGAAAGCAGTAGCATGTCTTACTAGGGGCGCCCTGAGCCTGGCTGCACAGGTGAGTAATGCCAAGTGCCAGTGTCACTCGGTCTGTGGATGTGGGGGAAGCTGCTTCTGGAAATCCCACTTGTGAAGCACCCTTGGCTCTCAAAGCTCATCTGGCAGGTGCCAAAAATTAGAAGAGGAATATTACACTGCCTGGTAACGGAAGAGCAGGAGACACGTGAAGCCCATAGAACAGGCTTTGTTTGCTCTTAAAAATGCTTGGAGCTTTTCTAGTAATAATAAAGGTTTGGAGCTGGATGTGGTGGCGCACGCTTGTAATCCAGCATTTGGGAGGCTGAGACCAGAGGATCCGGGTTTGTGGCCAGCCTCAGCTACCTAGTGAGGCCCTCCACAACTTAGTGAGACCCAGTTTCAAAATAAAGAATAAAAAATAGGGCTGGGGGTATAGCTCGAAGGTAGAATGCCCCTGAGTTCAATCCCCAATACTGCAAAAAAAAGGAAGGAAGGTTTGGCTCATTTGTTTGTAAAATGGGACTGAAAACTCGCAGAATGCAACACAGCCCAAGGAACCAAGTTTATGAGCTGACCAGCACTTTGCTGATGGTACAAAATGGACTCGGAGGGTCTCTGAGGTAACCCTTATGTTACAGATAACTCCAGGTCGAAGACAAGAATTCGGAGACTGACTCAAGAACAGCAAGACAACACATTCCTCAAAAATCATCAAATCTACTTTGAGTTCCACTGGGAACAGTTACTATATTCAGTGTCAAGAGGTATGTTTTACAACAATAGAGTACTCAACAAAGGAAGGTTTTCGTTAAAATCCACACTGCATAAGCATTTCCAGAGTGAGTGTTCCACCTCACTCAGATCTCTATATTAGGCACTTTACACAGCCCCCAACACCCCTAGAAAGATTCCCTTCTGTGTGTGTGTGTGTGTGTGTGTGTGTGTGTGTGTGTGTGTGGTGCTGGGGATTGAACCCAGGGGTGTTCTACCTCCGAGCTACCCCCCCCCTTCAGCCCCATTTTATTTTTTATTTTGAAAAGGGTCTCACTAAGTTGCTGAGGGCCTCACTAAGTTGCTGAGGGCCTCACTAAGTTACTGAGGCTGTCCTCAAACCTGCAATCCTCCTGTCTCAGCCTCCCAAGTACTGAGATTACAGGTCCATGCCACTGCACCTGGCTTCCTCTACTCTAAATACCCCAAGCCTGGAGGCTTCAGCAAAGCTTTGTGAAGGAGGCTGCATGTTAGCTAGCTCCTACACCTCGGTCTCTTTGTCCATAAAGGATCATGCAAACTCCAGACCCACATCACCTATTTCAAACTCGATGTCCCACTTGGAAATCACTGAGTTCCCACCCCTCCGACCTGCCAAAGTCTGTGTCTGCAGTGCAGTGGGGAGGGGTATGTACTTCTCAGGTTTTCTCCATTTTAGTTAACAGACTGTCTCTCAAAAAATCCAGGGCAGAAAACTGAGGAATAAGGCAGTTACTACAAGCACAGCTTCTAGTTTAATCCCAGCTCAAACCCTAACAGTACACCTTTGGGCAAGTGACTTAGCTTCTCTGTGCCCCCGTTTTCTCATGTAGACCTCTCAGGACCTTTGCGGTGACTCCATGAGATGACCCACGTGAAGTGCTTTGAGCACATTTAACCCTCAGTGAGCACCCTGTAAACATGGCAGTGACATCACAGACCCTGGCTCATCCCTGCTACTTTTCCCTGTAAACAGCTGCCTCCGGCCTTGTGGGTTCATGCGTTCAATATCTGCTGACTCAGTCCAGCCTCGACACCTGCTGCCTCCGTCCCTGCCTCACACCGCACCACGGGCTGGGATCTGACCATGCCATCCCCCCACTTTAAACCCTCCAACAATCCCCACCTAAAGGACAGAAGCCAAACTTTTTTTTTTGCACTGGACCCTACCCATCCTTTCTGCCTCATCTTTCACCTCTTCCCATCACAGCCCTCTACTGCAGACCCGCAAGCTGCTGCACTTCTCCAAACAGGAGCTTCCTGGCTTCTTTCTAGATGTACAAAGCACTCATCTGCCTGGATGACCTAAAGAACTTCTATTTATCCCTCAGGACCCAGTCCTTCCACGAAACCTTCCTTGGGGCTTGAATGTGCCTCATCCACACATACATCTTCTCTGTCCCGGGTGTGTCTTTTCAAGACCGAGTTTCAGGTGGGCAGGGACAGCGTCTGTGCCTCTCCACTTCTAGCACGCAGCATACTGGTTCACAGGACAACAGAAACACTGAGAACGGGAGTTTTGTTTGTTTGTTTGTTCGGTACTGGGGATTGAACCCAGGAGCATTCTACCTCAGAACTACATCCCCAGTCCTATTTTTTTATTCTTTATTTTGAAACAGGGTCTTACTAAGTTGCAGAGGGCCTCACTAAATAGCTGAGGCTAGCTGCAAACCTGCGATCCTCCTGTCTCAGCTTCCCAAGTACTGGGATTACAAGTGTGCGCCACCACGCCCAACTGGAACAGGAGATTAAAACGGACCCTCTTAGTTGTTTTAGTAAAAGGTACCACCATGTAAGAGAGAGTGTCGCCATCCAACAGCCTGGCTGGCATCACGGGCCATGGTCTCTAGCTCCTCTAGTCGGCCTCTTCTGCAGGGCCCCTCCTTCCCCCCTCCCCCAGACCCTGACCTCTTCACCCAATTCCAGGATTGCTTTTCCCCTTGTAGGCTACATCTATTTCTCATAATCCAATTTCCCTTGAATAATAGTGTCATCAGAGAAGCTCACGGAACATTCTAGAGAGTAGTCAATAAAGTACCTGGTAAACCGGGTGTTGCTGGGTAGCAGCTCCCTGGCGTGGGATCTCCTCTCGCTTCGAACCACTGTAAACCCGTCTTCAGAAATGGTCAGCCAGGGATGGCAGGTGTCCTTGTTCAGGTGGAAGTAGCTTCCTGTGGGAGGGAACACCAGAAGACCCCCGGCCAGTCATTCACTGCCTTCTCACACTTGCTCAGCACCTCGGGCTCGGCTTCCTGTGGGATCCCCTGAGCCGGGCCGACTCACGGCTGTCCTGTGAGGTTGGATGGCAATACCACGTATCAAGCAGTTCTTGGGTGCTTCCCACTGAGCTAAGAATTTATAAGTCTTATCGCCTTCCTCCTTCATAATTACCTTTATAAACAGGTGCTCCTGTTTCTTTTTTTGTGTGTGTGGTACTGGGGGTTGAACCCAGGGGCATTCTACCTCCAAGCTACACCCCTAGTCCTATTTTTTATTCTTTATTGTGAAACAGGGTCTCATTAAGTTGTGGAGTGCCTCACTAAGTAGCTGAGGCTGGCTGTGAACCCGGATCCTCCTGTCTCAGCCTCCCAAATGCTCGGATTACAAGTGTGCGCCACCACACCCAGACTGTTTCCATTTTGTAGATGAGGAAACTGAGGCACAATGGTTAAGAAATCAGCTGGAAAATGACAGAACTCACATTTGCACCCTGAGCCTCTCTGATTCTAGATGCTGGGCTCTTAACTTGTAAGCTGTAAATGAACAAGAATTTCCAACCTACTTGCTAAGGGAAACAGGAATTGAGGGAATTCTCAATGATCCATTTGACAAAAGTTAGCAATACTCAACATCCACCTGCAATTAGGGCAATGGAGGAAAAGGAGATAAGTCATCCCCAAATCATGATTAAAGAAAGCTCATCAAAAAGTGGTACAGAGCTAGGAGTGGTGGTGCACACCTGTAATCCTAGTACTTGGCTGAGATGGGAGGATCGAAGGTTCAAGGCCAGCCTCAGCAACTTAGTGAGACCCTGTTAAAACAAAAAGGTCTGAGGGTGTGGCTCAGAGGTAAAATGCCCCCCGGTTCAATTCCCAGTACTCCCCCCTCCAAAAATGTACAGAATAGAAATGAAAAATGATTAGGCCAGGCATGGTGGTACAAGCCTGTAATTCCAGCGACTTGGGCGGCTGTGGCAGAAGGATCACAACTTTAAGGCCAGCCTGGGCAACTTAGTGAGACTCTGTTTCAAAATAAAAAGTAAAAAGGAGTCAGGCACAGTGGTACATGCCTATAATCTCAGTATATGAGAGGAAGAGACAGGGGGATCACAGGTTCCAGGCCAGTGCCCAATAACTTAATGGTAACCTGTTCCAAAATAAAATTTAAAAGTAGAGCTGGGGAAATAGTTCAAAGGCAGAATACTGCTGGCTTCAATACCTAGTACCACAAAAATAAATAAGTTAATTTAAAAATTAAGGAGCTGGGCATGGTAGCAAATGCCTGTAATCCTAGTACGTGGGAGAGTGAGACAGGAGGATCGCAGGTTTGAGGCCAGCTTTAGCAAGTTAGTGAGACCCTCCACAACTTAGTGAGGCCCTGTTTCAAAAATAAAAAACAAGCCAGGTGTGGTGGCACACGATTGTAATCCCAGTACTTGGGAGGCTGAAACCTGAGGATCCGGGTTCTCGGGCAGCCTCAGCTACTTAGTGAGGCCCTCCACAACTTACTGTTTCAAAAAAAGAATAAAAAATAGGGCTAGGGGTGTAGCTCAGAGGTAGAATGCCCCTGGGTTCCATCCCCAGTACTGAAAAAAAAAAAAAGTGCCAAGTGTGGTAGCACACACCTGTAATCCTAGTAATTGGGAAGCTCAGACAGGAGGTATGAGGACAGCCTCAACAACCTATTGAGACCCTGTTTCAAAACAAATAAAAATAAATAGAAAGGACTAGGGTGTAGCTAGGAGGTAAAATGCCCCTCGGTTCAATCCCCAGTACAAATTTAAAAAGAAAAAAAGTTAAAAAGGGCTACAGGGCATAGCTCAGTGGTAAAGTGCCCCTGGGTTCAATACCTAGTACTGGCAAAAAAATTAATTCAGAGATGACTGAATCTCTGTTCTCTCTTATTGAAACAGCTAGAATTTGGTATTCAAAACCTCAAGTCAGCACACACACAACAATTAGAAGTGCCAAACAACTCAAAGAAGGCCCAGCACAAGATGAAAGAAAAACCCGAGTCCTAATCCCAGCGGCACCGAGTCCTTTCCCACTCTGCCGTCTTCAGTGGTGGCTGAACTTGCCTTTTCCCACCTGTGTGGAAGGAATAGCAATGAGGCCAAGCACAGGCCTCTCTGCCTGGCATTAGAAATGAGGACAAAATGACACAGCCTCTCTCGGTGAACTATCCCAGCCAAGCCAGCATTGTCTGCCAGCCTGAGCTGGCGTCCCTGCTCCAGCAGCCTGGTCGGGTGTGTTCTGTGATGTGGCAGAGCCCCCGGCTTCTGTGTCCCCTGGCAAAGCCCAAACAGTAGAGCCAGGACCACAGGAGGGGTGCGGATACTTCTGGTGAGGCCTCTGCTACCGCAGGATGTAGACCTGAGGCGCACAGGTCCTCTGACATGATGACGGCAGAGGTGAGGGATGTGAGATCCCCTAGGGCCAGACAGGGGCTGCGCAGGCGGTTCCAAGTGGCCTCTCGCCGGGGAGATGGCTCCGGCCACAGTGGGAACGGGAAGTAAGCCCATGCCAATGATCCTTCCAGCAAGTTCACAAAGGCCCCACCCCGAGGGAGGTATTCAGTCCGTGTGAGCAGCAGGGAAGCATCGGGACCACCCAGAACCAGCAGGACAAGCTCTGCTCCTCTAAGGGCATGGGGGAAAACCTGGAGTTCTAATGTTTGCTCAGCCACCAAACTGCGGCGTGTCTTGGGCACGGGGCCTTCCAGGCCTGACTTGCCATGGTCCACATGTACGCACATTCATCTAGTTTCTGGTGAGGTCACGGTAGCCCCGGGTCTGCCACGAAGTGGCCACTGTGGATCGCAGGGCACGGCCCAGGCACCGACCTGTGGTGTGGACTGTGGCGGGCTCGCTCCTGGCGCTGGGGCCGCCCACGCTGAGGGCTCTCACGTGGATGGTGTAGCTCTGCCTGGGCTGCAGCTGTATCAGGGACTCGCAGGTCGGGATGCCCACAACAGACCTGGCAGGAGAGCAGGGCCTCAGTCAGCCGGGGCCAACGCGCCTGGGCCCAGCACAGACGTCCCTTCAAGATGGAGATTTTAAAACCTCACTCTCCCCCACCCCCTCCCACGTTCTGACCCACAGCTGCTGGGCCAGGAGAGCCGGCTCCTCCTTGGGATGCCCTCCAGCAGCCTCTGGTCCACTTGCTCCTCCTAAGTTTCCTGGCAGCCAGCACCATCTTTGGCATCCGTCTAAGGCATGTCACGGAGCACATCTGGCTGTCAGGATGGTGACCTTCTGAGGCACAGCTGAGCACCACTACCTGTAGTTCTGTGCTGGGCCCACAGAGGCTCGAGGTGAGTATCTATGAACCAATGACTGATCAGAGCTGCAGGGGCCCAGGGAAGTCCACTGCTGTCTCCCCCTGAGGCCAGCTGCCTCCTGGGAATAATCCAGTTCACCTCAGCAGGAATGCAAGCTCGTAATCCACACTGTCTATGTTCCTGTGATTGCCAACCCCGTTCCCATCCGGCCACACCCTCACCAGACAAAGCCCAGGTGTCCAGCTCATCTCAGAAGCCTCGAGTCCAGCCAGACAGGCACTTCCCCTCACTCACTCGATAGATATTGACTAAGCACCTTGGGTCCCAGGCACAGTGTACAGAGGCTCTGGGGAAATCTATTACAGTCCCTGCCCTCTTGGAGCTTACAGCCTTTGGGAAGAAGGCACTCCTCAATCAACCAGCGTGGGAACCCTAAGTCCACAGTGTTCTGTAGAGCACAGTGCAGGGGTGGTGTGACTTTGAGCTGACGTCTGAGGAATGACTAGGAAGTCAATGGATGAAAGGGGTAGAGGAATCTCCTCCATTGAAAGAGAAGCATGTCCTGTGGCAGCATGAAGGAACTAAAGGAGGGCCAATGTGGTTGGGTGGAGAGGAAGGGGAGCCAATGTGGAACCAGCTGGAGAGGGAGGAAGGGGCCAGAGCTCATGAGGGAGCCTTGCCTTTCCCTCAGCAATGAGAGGCTGTGGATAGATTTGTACTGGAGAGTAAAGGCCACCTCGCACCATCCAGGCCACTGAGTGGCCCTCTGAGGACGACATTGGTATGGTCCCAAGTGTCAGATGCTCTGAAAGTGTCAGCACAAACTGCAAAGGAAACCTGAACCCTTATGATGGCCAGAACCACCAGGCCCCCAGCCTGGCTCCTGAGTCTCTCTAGAAGTAGAAATCAAAGGTCAGCCTTGACCTGGCTGTGGACACGAGACTCCACCTAGAACACATACATGGGTAAATGGCTGGCTTCCAGGGCCAGCGTTTGGCATAAAAGAATCTGCCTCCCTGACAGCTGGCTCTGGCCACTCTTCCATTTCTCAGGTCCAGCTCGGTGCACCCCTGCACTCCATGGCAGGGCTACACTAGATGTTGTGGCCAATGCTGGGTTGCCTGGAAGTTCATTCCCCTTCCGCAATCTTCTGGAATCCTGGTGCAAGCCAGAGGAACATCCAGGCTTCCTCTGCTGAACACAGCTGTAGACTTGGACCTGCAGGTCTTGGTGGTCACGGAGTCCTGCCCTCATCAGCTTGTGAATACCTCCCATTCCCTGACCACCAGGGGCAGACATGAGCCTCCATGCAACTTCCTACAACAGACAATCATCTTCTCCTCTTCCTCCTCCTCGTTGGATTGAATCTATGGATATTCTACGCCAGCCCCTTCCTCAAACCTTCAGTCCTCTGGTCTCAACCTCCTAAGTACTGGGATTACAGGCATGCACCACTATTGTCTCAACAGACAATATTCTTTGAACACTGAGCTGCAATCTCTTGTCTTTCCTCACGCTTTCTCCTCCCCCTCCCCAAATTCTAGCCAGGTGGATCTCTGCATTCCTCTAGTGCATCCGCTCACTTCTGCAGCCCCTCTTGGGGAGCATCTTGCACCCACGTCTCAGGCTCAGTCCCTTCCATCTGTCTAGGTCGCAGTTTAAATGTCTACTCTCTCTGAAGGAGGTCCCGACTTCCACCGCCACTCTTTAGGTCATTACATTTCTTTTTCCTGCCTAGCACTTCAAGCTTCAGAGCACTGCATTTTGGGGGGGGGGGGACTGGGGATTGAACTCAGGGGATTCTACCTCCAAGCTATACCCCCAGTCCTATTTTTTATTCTTTATTTTGAAACAGGGTCTCACTAAGTTGCGGCGGGCCTCACTAGGTAGCTGAGGCTGGCCGCGAACCCAGATCCTCTGGTCTCAGCCTCCCAAATGCTGGGATTACAAGCGTGCACTACCATACCCGCTTAGCACTGCATATTTTACACACTGGTGTTGTCTTGTTTCTTTCTTTTTTAGCTGATTTTCCCCACTTGATTGTCATCTAGGTAAGGGCAGAGAATGGGTCTTTCTAGTTCTCCAGAACTCCACACAGAACCTGGTCCCATCTGGGCTCTCACTGAGGTACTTGTTGAATGAATTAATGGGGGAACCTTATTTTCCCATGGTTAAACATGAGGTTCAGCCATTTATTTACTTACTCGGTCATCATCCACCTCCAATAATAGCATTCCAGCCCCTTCTCATGAAGACCGGCACCTAAAATTAAGATTCCTTCTCTCCAGACCACATGCATTTCCTAAGCAGTCCAGCAGCTGCCCCTCAACTCACTCAGTTACCCCCGAGGCTTCCGGGGTTTCTGCCTGGGTCAGCTCCACAGTGTAGGAATCCACAGGATTGAGGTTCCCAGACTCCCAGCAGATCAGTGCCGCCTCCTCGCAGCTCCGTATCTCTTTGCTTTTTATAACAGGAGGAGAAGGGGCTAAGGACAGGTGAGAGGAGAGATGAACAACTGTTACGTTCATTTCTAGCCATTTTGTTCAGAGCCATGGGCGAATATCACGACCATCCTCTTCCTTCCATAGAAAAGTCAGTGCAATGAAAAGCACCAGGGAATCCCTTTCAGATATCCCTGGAGTGGAGGATGGTCCCAAGGCTCAAATGTCAGTGTGACTCAGCACAGCATTGTTTGAGAGAAACCACAAAAAGTGTTTCTGCTGTATCAGGCATGTATTTTTTTCTTGTATTAAACAACAACAACAACAACAACAAAAATCACCCAGATATTTCTGTCCTTGCAAATGAAATCTGCAAGGCCCCTGCTCTGTGTAGAAACCCCATAACTCTGGTGTCCCCTGGCTGGCACGAAGGCCCTGCTACAGAAAAGAAATGGCTCCATTACCTGTCATGTACACTGCGCGCTCACTGGAGGGACTAGGGCCGGCCCTGTTCTGAGCAATGACCCAAAATTCATACTGGGTATTTGGTTCAAGGTTTGTCACTGAGCAATACGTTTCTTTGATAGTTACTGTAAACTCTGGAAAAGAAGGGAAAAAAAGGCAAGAATTCAACTGTTAGAATAGGTCAAGTGGCTCCAAGTTCATTGTTACAAAACTGGCCATGGATTCCCCCACGGCTATAAGCATGCCCCCGGTGCAATGTGGTCTGCTGCTGCTCCTTCTCTAAAGAGGTTCTGTCTTCCCTGCTATTCCTTGGGGCTGCATTCACCTATGTGACATGTTTATGTGACTCGCTTTGGACATGAGGCAAGGACAAGTATGACACAAGTGGGGACTTGGGAAGAGCCAGAGCACTGGGGCGTGTCTCTTGCTGCTGGGAATGTTCCACTACCACAGGAACAAGCCTCAGCCAGCATCCAGGAGGATGCCACACCGCAAGGAATGGCCCCAGCACCGATTAGTGAGGCCATCCCAGACCACCCAGCCCCCTCAAGATGGTGCAGACTAGAACTGTCCAGCCAACCCATTGAGTTATAAGAAGTAACAAATGCTTGTTTTTTAAGCCATAAATTGGAGGGGTATTATTATACAGTAAAAACTAACCGATACAACTCTAGGCCTGCCCAGAATTCTGCAAGGCCATGACAACTCATTAATCCACCCTTTGATATCAGTTCCCTTATAACAAATGGTCCATTTAAAAGACTTGCATGTAGATTTCTATGACACCTCCCCAGCACAATGGCCTCTGTGTATCTACAAAGGGTGTTAGGGGGGTTGATTCATGGCAAAAGCATTGATTGATCAGACCTGACTGCTACTACTACTACTACTACTACTACTACTACTTTGTGTGTGTGTGTGTGTGTGTGTGTGTGTGTGTGTGTGTGTGTGTGGTGCTGGGGATTGAACCCAGGGGCATTCTACCTCTAAGCTATATCCCAAGCCCTATTTAATGAATTAATTAGTTAATTTGTGTACCACAACAAATAAATAAATAAATAAACAAATAAGTTTATTTATTTATTTAGGTACTGGGGATTGAACCCAGGGTCATTCTACCTCAAAACTACACCCTCAGCCCTATTTTTATTCTTTGTTTTGAAATAGGGTCTCACTAAGTTGCAGAGGGCCTCACTAAGTAGCTGAAGTTGGCTTCGAACTTTTGATCCTCCTGTCTCAGCCTCCCCAAGTAATGGGATTATAAGTGTGCACCACCATGCCCATCTTATTTTTTGTGTTGCTGAGGATGGAACTCAGGGGCATTCTACCTCTGAGCTACACCCCCAGCCCTATTTTATTTTATTTTTTTTTTAATTTGGAAACGGGGTCTCACTAAATTGTGAAGGGCCTCACTAAGTTACGAGGCTGGCCGTGAACCTGTGATCCTTCCTGTCTCAGCCTCCCAAGTACTGGGATTACAAGCATGTACTATCACGTCTGGCTCTATTTTATTTTTTATTTGGAAACAGAGTCTCAGTAAGTTGTTGAGGCTGGCCACAAACCTGGAATCCTCCTGTCTCAGCCTCCCAAGTATTGGGATTACAAGTGTATACCACCACACCTGACCAGACCTGACTTCTTGACCATAGTCCCCCTTTTCCTTTCTCCTAAAGTTCTTTCTAGTTCTTATTCTGCCACCCTCACTCCCCCATACTTTTTTTTTTTTTTTTCAGTACTGGGGATTGAGCCCAGGAGCATTCTATCTTTGAGCGACACCCTCAGCCCTATTTTTTTTTTTTTTTTTTTTTTTGCGGTACTGGGGATTGAACTCAGGGGCATTCTACCACCGAGCTATACCCCCAGCCCTATTTTTTATTCTTTATTTTGAAACCGAGTCTCACTAAGTTGCAGAGTGCCTCACTAGGTAGCTGAGGCTGGCCGCGAACCCGGATCCTCCGGTCTCAGCCTCCCGAATGCTGGGATTACAAGTGTGCACCACCACGCCCGGCTCCTATTTTTTATTTTGTTTTTGAAACAGGGTCTCTCTAGGTTGCTGAGAGTCTCGCTAAATTGCTGATACTGGCCTTGAACTTGTGATCCTCCTATCTCAGCTTCCCAAGTACTAGGATTACAGATGTACACCACCATGACCAGCTGTGCTCTTACCTTTCTCAAAACTTCTGCTTCCTTCCTGTTCTCTGGCAGACACATAAGCCTCCCCTTCTGGAGTTGAGAGTCCTCCGCCTGCGCGGCCCAGTACAGGGAGCAGAGCTCTGGGCGGGGAGCCTGCAGACCTGATGCTCATCCTGTCTGTGTCCACACAGCTCATTTCCCTCTGGGTCTCAGCTTCCTCACACACAAAATGGAGATCTCTAAAGTTCCATTTAGCCGGGCGTGGTGGTGCACCCTTGTAATCCCAGTACTTGGGAGGCTGAGACAGGAGGATCCAGGTTCGCAGCCAGCCTCAGCTACTTAGTGAGGCCCTCCCCACCTTAGTGAGACCCTGTTTCCAAATAAAAAGTAAAAAATAGGGCTGGGGATGTAGCTCAGAGGTAGAATGCCCCTGGGTTCAATCTCCAGTACCACAAAATAAATAAATAAATAAATAAATAAATAAATAAAAAATAGGGCTGAAGGTGTAGTTCAGAGGTAGAATGCCCTAGGTTCAATCCCCAGTACCACACACACACACACACACACACACACACACACAAGTTCCATTCTGGCAATCTTACACAGTACAGGCCCTGCCAGTCAGGCCAGACCTGATCCTGATTCCCTCATGCGCACAATGGGAGCTTTTCTGCAGTCTGGTCCTCCTTTCTTGCTATGGTGTGGATAAAGGCCTGTGTGCTGAAGGCGTGGCCCCTGGCTCCTGGAGCTGCTGGGGGCTGTGGGACCTTTAGGAGGTAGGGATCTAGCGGGAGGAAACTAGGTCATTGGGGCACATGGTGACTCCAGTCCCTTCCACCTCCCCCGATGCTCCCTGACTCCCAAGAGGTGAGCACCTTCCTCTGTCACACACTGCCGCTGTAAAGCACTGGACACCACAGGCCCAAAGGCCACCACAGACCCAAACCTCTGAAACCTAACCGAAGCAAACCTTTCCTTAAAAGCCGATTTAGCTCAGGTACTTATACTGACAGAGCTAATACACCTCTGAACAGGAGAATGGCTTATGGATTATCCCTAACCCCACACCAGCCATTTCCCTGGGGAAAAAGTGTGTAAAAGCTGCTGAGGAGTGGAGGCAGAGGCCTTTCCCAGGAGCCGTCTCAACCTGGGCTGGGGATCTGATCAGCAGCAGCCGTCCTGGTGGCAGAGGCCCCTCAGCCCTCACGGGGTCTTCAGACAGACCCGATGCACCGGGTACCTGTGAGAAGGGCCAGTCTGACCTTCGCAGGCCGGGGCACTGGGGAATCCAGCCCAGCAGGGCCTCCTCAACGAGGGGCACCCCGGCTCTTCCTGCACCCAGTGCAGACAGACTGATCCCAAGGATAGCTCTAACCCCACAGCTGCGGACATACTCCAGACACCTCAGCCCGGCCTTGGGGTCCTCTGCAGTCAAGCCCCAGCTTGCTTTTCCAGCCCTTCCTGCCAATCCCGCCCTCCGAGTGTGCAGACCTTCTCCATTGGCCCAGGAGGGCAGGGCCTGGGCCCCGGGGGGCGGGGCCTGACCTGTTCCCACGGAGCGAGCCTGTTCCTGGCAGAGCCTCACCTGCCTGGCCCTTTCCAGGTGCGCTGTCACACACTGGCCGGTAGGACAGCTGATAGCTCTCCACGGTGTCATCGGAGTATAAGCTCCAGCACACTCTCACCGAGGAGCCTGTGGCTGAATTGGGAGCCTGTGGATTTATCACTGGAGCAGAAGGAGCTAAAAAAGGAAAAGAGAAAATGACAGCAACCGAAACAGGAGCCTCAAGTAGAAGTGTGGGCTGGGAGCGACCCCTTTTATGGGGCTGTTGCTCTCCAATGCATCCAGGGCCTTGGAGGAGGGGGGGCAGCGGAGTGGATAGGCTGGGTCCATGAGCCTGCAAGGACGACCAGTGCACCTATTCCCACTGAAACACACACAGACGAGCTTGGGGAGCAGGGGTCAGAGACAGGGTCTCAGGCTGAGGTATAGATTGCACGTCCTGCCCCAGGCTGAGGTCCTACGGTCCTTCCACGGCGTTTGAAAAAACAGGACAGCACTCACAGCACTGCTGCCCCAGCCCTAGGGTACACGAGGGAAAGGGGACTTCAGCAGGGTTGCTCTGCTCTCCCTGGACGGGCGTCCCACATTACAACAAAAGAAGATTTGCTCCCCCAGAAATGGAGGATTCTCATTTAAATAGGCATGAAGATTCAGTTATGCAAGATGAATAAGTGCTAGAGATGTGCTGTACAACACAGCGCCTATAATTAACAATACGGTAAAGTGCACTTTAACATATGTTAAGAGGATAGAGCTGACATTAGGTTCTTATCTCTCTCCTCCTCCTCCTCCCCCTCCTCCTCCTCCTCATTCTCCTCCCCCTCCTTTGTCATCATCTTCTTCTTCCTCTCTCTCTCCTTCTCGCTCTTTCTCTCCTCCTCCTCCTCCTTCTTCCTCTCTCTCTCTCTCTCCCCTCCCCCCCACCCACCAGAAATCTGAGCTTGCTGTTAAGTATGCACACGGGTGAGATTCGTACCTGGGATGGTGTTAATGGAGCCCATCAACTGCTCCACATCAGAAAAGTCCAAGGTCTGGTATTCAAAGTCAGGCTGTGCAGAGATTTCTACATCTGTTTTTGTTTTTAGGAATTTCCCAAGTCTGTTGATGTAAAAAGGCATGCTTACAAGAATGGAGGGACATTCTCCTGTAGCACTGGGCCCCTAGTAATGAAAGGGCCTCTTTGCTAAACATTCATTTCTTAATGTGCTGCCAGCTGCCTTTTACCATGTGATTTGGTGGTGGACCAAAGAGGTCACTAGTGTGTGTGTGTGTGTGGGGGGGTATTAGCTTGTGCCTAGGAGGGGGAAGAGAAAGGATAGGCTTGTGTCAGAGGGTGGGTGGGAGGAGGTTTGCCAACAAGATGCAGCTTCTCACCCTCTGGAGGATCTTGCAGGAGCCACCTGGAAACTCCCAGACCCATGTCACCCCAGGCCCCAAGACAAAGGATTTTCCTCACCACATGGCCAAGTACCCTCAAGTTGCTGCTCCTGGGGGCTCTGGGTCTTCTCGCAGCACTGCCTAGCAGTGTTAAGGATTCTAAGTGGCAAAAGTAGAATTTGAAGACAGAGCTATTTTTTTTCCCAAAACCCACGTGTTTAGCCCTTGCATTATTAAGTTTCTATGTTCACATTGTTTTATAGACACTGTCTTGTTAGGTTCTCACAAAACTGTCTCTGTTTGTACATAGGGAAGGTGGGTCCTTAGACTGGTAGGACCTGTCCAGGGTCCAGGGGTAGCGGGGTCTGAACTTCCATCTGTCTGACTCTACAATTTGCATGCTTTCTGCAGCCTCTCAGTTGGTCCTAGAGCATCATGTTTTGGGGACACGAGTGTTCTCCAGATCTCAGTTCCTCCTGGTGAAATCAGGGCCTTGTGGAGGGATCTGACCACAGCCCATACACACTCCCTTCCAGCCCTGAGTTTCTGAGATTCAATACTAGATGGTCCGCATGACTCCACACCATCATTCCAAAGCCAGTGCTCTTTTACCCATAGGATCAGGCTTAGAAGCAGAGACTGGAAGCATATAATCCAGTGGAACTGAGTCTGGAGGTGAAAGGAACAGAAAAAGGAAATGCATATTAGAACAAAAGCATTACCTGTCAGCCATAGCCACTGCGTCCTAAAAAGGAAGAGGAGAAAATGTTAAATTGGCTTTGGAAATAAATTTCTTTTTTTAAACTATGTAATACTGTAAACATATTTAACAACTTGGAAATTAGGAAAAGGAAAAAAGTCAGCTATCCCCACATCCCAGCCGAATCACCCTGATGCCTGTGTGTTTTCCTCCACATCAACAGTGTGTAAGCGCTTTCCATGTCACCAACGGTCTTCTGGACCCTTGACCTGAAAGACTGCCAACAGCTTACTGAATGGAAACTCCATCGTTTACTTGACTGTTGTGCTATTATTGGACATTTTGGTTGTTTTCCATCCTAAATAATGGTGAGAAGAACACCCTCCTCACCCATGACTCCCCGGTGCCTTTGCCACTTAGACTGTTCACATTCCAGATTGTGTTCTGGGGACACAGGGACACCGCGGAACCACTGACTCACGAGGTGTTCAGTAGTGATGGCACTCACTGTGCCTGCAAATTGCTCTCCAGCTTTCGTCCTGGGTCTCCTACCCCAAGCATGGCAGGAAGGAGTCGTGGCTGAGCTTTGAGGGTCAACTGTGGACTTGGACAATGTGGGGGCCAGGAAGGTGGAGACCCCTTCCCCATGTCCTGGACACCACATCTACCCCACAGTCTATGGGACCTTGTGAAAAAAGAGGACCCTAGCTCTACTGAGACTTAACTCCCCACAACCCAGCATAGGGTTTGGGTAAGGCTTAATTCAGTAAATTAAGAACTAGATTATTTTGGTAGCTGTCTGAGTTTCTGAAGCTATCCTTGTAACTGGAAAATTTAAGGGTGCCTTTTTAACCTGGATGACTTTCTACCCCAGCGCTCCAAGAGGCCATCTGAGGGACCCAGAAAACTCTCAGGATACTTTTTGCTCAGTTAGTCCCACGATGAGGGGACAAATCTCTGGGTAACCAGGACAGAGGAACAAAGACTGGTGCTACCTCAGCAATGGCGGAGGGAAAGGGCCAGCTGTTTGGATCCTGCTTGGCCACTCATGGTGGAGCATTATAGAGAGATGGAGTGACCCTTCCCCATCACAAACTCTCTGCTGAATTCAAAGGATACTAACTGTAAAAGTCAGCTCCTATGCCCCCAGGAGAGGACAATCTAACCTCCCCTAACCTGACTGTCCCATCAGCTCAGGACTGCATTGTTTCCCTTTATGTCTCATTTTATTTCATTACTGACCCTTAAGAAATCAACCTTCTCCTCGTGACACATCTCCTCTATTGTTTCCATCAGTTCTTTACAGGTATCAAGGTTTTCTCCGCAGCTGACCAGTTGTCCATATAAGGCTTCCAGTTTCTCTTTCTTTTTCTGCCCTAGAGTTTGAATCTTTTCTTCATATTTTTGAGCAAGTGTTTCCAAGATCTCGTTGTAATGTAACTCAAAGTTCTGCTCTTGTCTTCCAAAATTCTCCTGCAAGACAGTTGACTCAGTTGTCATTTCTATGCATGTGGTACATTGACTAGAGTCATCAGATGCATGAAAGGCATCTACCCAGAGATATGCTAGTCCCTCCACCTCATCTTATCTCAACAGGGTGCTGGGGTGGATGCCAAGGGAGGCAGAACAGAGGAGTCCCCATCCTAGATCCACAGGACTAATCTTACAAAAAGCACTGCCATCTTTCCTGGCAGCACTTTGCAATCCTCTCCCAGTTTTATCTACCTACAGTCACCATGACAACCATGAGGTACTCCTGTTGATATAATCAGAGGCCGAATTAATGGAAGTAGAGCAGGGGAGGGAAAGCTCTGTGGTTCTTAGTCCTGGTCTCCCTCAGCTGGAAGTCTGGGTTGGGCTCTGGCATCACAGTGGTATGCTACACATCTGCCAGGGAACACCCATGAGAAATAGATAGCAGTGGAGGAAAAGAACAATTACGAAAGTCAGGATGGGTACCTCCCAATACTTTATGAAGACTGGCCTCTTCTGTGTAGCTCCAGAGGCCAATGTGACTCATGGGCAGTTATGCAGCAGCAGCTTCTAGCTCAGTATAGGCATCTGGTGAAGAGCCCACATTCTGTGTGTGTGTGTGTGTGTGTGTGTGTGTGTGTGTGTGTGTGTACACGCATTCTTGGGGATTGAACCCAGAGGTGTTCTACCTCTGAGCTACACCCCCAGCCCTGTTTTATTTTTATTTTGAAACAGGCTCTCACTAAGTTGATGAGAGTCTCACTACTTGCTGAGGCTGTCCTTGAACCTACAATCTTCCTGTCTCAGCCTCCCAAGTACTGGGATTACAGGCATGTGCCACCATGCCTGGTTTAAGAGTCCACATTCTTACCCGGGTCAGGATGGGGAGGGAGGGAGGGGGCCTTAAAGAATGGGAAGTCCCAGCTGGGCGTGGTGGCGCATGCTTGTAATCCCAGCATTTGGGAGGCTGAGACTGGAGGATCCGGGTTCACAGCCAGCCTCAGCTACCTAGTGAGGCATTCTGCAACTTAGACTCGGTTTCAAAATAAAGAATAAAAAGTAGGGCTGGGGGTATAGCTCGAAGGTAGAACGCCCCTGAGTTCAATCCCCAGTACCACACACACACACACACACACACACACAAAAAAAAAAAAAAAAAAAAAAAAAAAAAAAAAAAAAAAAGAATGGGAAGTCCTTACCAACCTCAGAGATTCTAAATTCTTATTGATTTCTCAGGAAAGCCTGCAAAGAGGCTAACTAGAAAATAGACTTACTTCATGTAAGGCATGCACAGCTAAAAGTATGTCTGTGTTTGAGTGGCAATAACTGGCAGAAGTGTTGCCTCACAAAACAACTACAAACCGACAGTGAGCACCTGCTTGGTGTGGTTAGTATGATAGAGTCTCTAAAGGACCATAAGTAACTAACAACCCCCCTAAACAAGGAGACAACACAGAGCCCCACCGTGTCTAGTTTCACAGCATCAGATAAGCTGCCAAGGGATTCTCAGTGTAGGAGACGAACAGACAAAACAAAACAATGAAGAAGGACCAAAACAACTAAAAAGAAAGCAGTGCTTCTTTACCACTTGAACTTGAAAGTCCACCCCTTCACCCCCTGGCCAATGCCACCATTGTGACCTTTGTCACATACAATCGGGGACAGGAGCACGAGGGGAAGAAGGAGCCTGTGAGGAGCAGGGTTGTACAGGGGGACCGGGATGTACCCACACAGGAGACCCAGCCTCCCGTCCCCAGAGTGCAAAGGTCAGCAGGGAAAGGTCAGGAGAAATCAGTGCTGCTGGGTACTGTCCAGGCACAGAGGCCAGGGGACGCGAGGATGGGCAGTGGTAACTCCTTACGTTCTAAGAAAACAGACTCTAACTCGTTCTAACTCATTCTAGAAAGAGATACTCCCGGCCACCGATGGAAGATGGCCAGGGATGTTCTTACCTCCACAGTGATGAAAACCTCTTCCAAGTGACTTGCAAAATTTTCCATCTCTATAATCTGCTGTTCTAATTTGCACATGTTTTTGTGAATTTCATCCTGTCCAACAGAGCATCACAAAAAAAAAAAAAAAAAAAAAAAAAAAGAGGTTACTGCTACGTCTGGTCTCTCTCTTTTGTAGAAGCATGTTGGACTTATTTCCAGCCTACTCAAGATGCTACTGTGACGTTAGGACAAAGAACTTGGGAGACTATTCACCTTGGCGCTTTCCAGGGCTTTATTGAGGGGGATCACTTCGTGCTCCTTGTGCTCCTCATAAACCTTCTCCACAGCTCTCAGTGGAGTTTTGCAGGTGACGCAGAAGACGTCGGGAGCTTCTTCCTCGTCCTCCTCCTCCGGGATGACGTAGCACTCGTACTCCTCGCTGGCTCGGCCGTGCGCGTACCTGTAGGCTTCCCTCAAGTCCTGGCACTGACCCGCCATTCCCCACCCTCCGTAGCCCAGGTCCTCGGCCTCCCCTGCCTCTCCACCAAGTCTCCAGTCCCGCTGCTCCCTGTCTGGGTCCCTCCTCTTCACCCCGTATGGATATCCCAAAACCCCCATTCTTTTTTCATCAACAAACTCATCGCCCGACTCGTGGTCGTCTTCAAGTCCATATAACTGGACCAGGTCATCCACCTCCGCTTGAAGGTCTCTCGGAGTCTCTCCTTCCCCCGCCCCTCTTGGCTCGGTGGTCACTTCGGCTTGCACTGCTTCTCTCCCCAGTCTGGCGTTTTCTCCGGGGAAGATCTGCACTCTGTCTTCAGAGTCGTACAGATCCATGTGATAAAACTGGAAGTCCTTGGGGGCAGCAGACCTGCCCAGCTCAGGTGCCTCCCCACCTTCCTCCTCCATTGTAATTGTGGAGGTCCCCGGAAGTGCCTCTGAACCAGAAAGACCCTTCCTGGACAGTTAGGAGTGAATAGCCTGGTGCTAGAACACAAAGAGTGGGAAAATATCAGTTCCCGAGAAGGCCGCTGCAGTGCATGGTCATGACATTGGGGTCTACTCGTTCACACACACACAAATCTGTTTTTAATCATCTGAGCGGCTCGATTGTGGTTTTGCTTTAAGCTGTCTAAAAAGAGAGTTGTGGCTGGGCGTGGTGGTGCACACTTGTAATCCCAGCATTTGGGAGGCTGAGACAGGAGGATCCTGGTTCGGGGCCAGCCCTAGCTGCTTAGTGAGGCCCTCCGCAACTGAGGAAGACCCTGTTTCAAAATAAAGGATAAAAAAATAGGGCTAGGGCTGCAGCTCAGAGGTAGAATGCCCCCAGGTTCCATCCCCAGTACCACAAAAAAAAAAAAAAAAAAAAAAAA
>PVLC010021487.1:0-15381 GCA_004027655.1 Graphiurus murinus
CTCCTCCTCCTCGTCTCTCTTGCTTCTGAGCAGCCTTGCTCCCTCTTCTGCTTTCTGCCATGCCCCGAGATCCATAGCCCCCAGCCTCACATGGACTAGACCTGGAATTTCCAAGAAACTGAGCAAATCAATCTTCCTTCCTCTAAGTCACGCGGCCAGTCATTTTGGATTAAAGCAGTGAACTGTTGGCTGAGACGGCCCAACCTGCAGCGGCTCCTATCTCAATTCCAACACCCCGAGCACAGCTCCTCTCTGTGCCCTGTCAGCAACAGCTCCATCTTCTCTTCTCCGGGACATCTAAATGATGCTGAGGGCTTTCAGTGTCTGGTTGAACTGGGCATCCAAAAGAGCAGTTCTGCAGTCACATATGCCTCTGGCTTCTCTTGCTACCTCAGAAGGGTGTCCCCTTTCAAGTCTTGCCATTCATGAAAAAATGCTATCATTCTTCTCTGTCCTCTTTTCTCAGTCCCCTTTCCCATTGTTTTTGCCCAGAAAAACTATCTCTGTCTTCAAGTTTTCCCTATAACTTTTCTTTCTGAATCCCATCCTTGCAATCCTCCTGTCTCAGCCTCCCAAGTGCTGGGATTACACACTTGGCTTAATTTTTTACCTTAAAACAGTGTCTTGCTAAGTTATGTCATGCTGGCCTTAAACTCTCAATCCTCCTACCTCGGCCTCCCAAGTACTAAGGTTACAGGCATGCACCTTGCCCAGCTTTCCTACTTTTCACATGACTTCATTTAGTTCTATTAGGATTTTATGGATTAAGCATTGATGGTACTAAAAAATAGCTTTCTTCATATAAACAGTGTTTCCCAGTTAATGACAGAAATACCACCTGCAGCTCCTCAAAGTTATGTACCACAAGTAAGGAATTTTAAAAGAGCACATACTAGTCAAATGTATTTTAGAAAATATAATACACCAATTTATGACATCACATATTTACTTCTTATGACAAGACCACACTTACAAAATACAGCAAAAACAATAAAGCAGATAAAAGACTAAAGTCCGGAAAAAACTACATTACACAACAATATATCTTGTCATCCACTAATTTTTAAATTATAAAAATTCCAAACAATCCATCAAAATAAAGAACTCTCACCTTCAAGTTTATTATTAAATAAGAGTGTTCTGAAAACCAGTCCTTTCCTCATTGCTGGTAATTTTCACATGCAGCATCACAAGTTGTTATTGGTTTTCACATCTGAGTAGTGGCCACCTTCAATTTATACTTCCAAGAACACAATGTAATCTAACAAAATGTCCTAACTCTTTAATGTTATTCTTTTACATTCTGCAGAATAAATAAGAGAAATTTCATACACTGTGAGAAAACACTACAGACTACTAATTTTCTACATAGTCATAATCTGCCATTTCTTTTAAATTTGGATACAGTAGTTAGAATGAAAATACTAAGAAGTCAATGATTCGCTCTATCTGCTGTAATAAAATGACCTGAAAGTGGCTCAAACACAACAGAACTTTAAATTTCACTCTTGTGAACTTTCAAGGCAAGCTCCTGGTCACAAGCATTCTGGTCCAGGCCCTGATCCAAGAATTCTGGCTGCTTCTGTCTTGAATCTCTGCCTCTGAGCTTTCTCAATCCCTGGACACAGCAGATTTAAAAAAAAAAAAAAAACAAGCATCAGAGGTAACTGAATCGCTGCTTTTAGAAAGCCTTGACTCAGAAGTGGCACCTGTCATTCCCACTCACACTGCCTCAGCTAAAAGGAAACATGAAAACGTAACCTTAAGTCATGTAACTCTACCTTTTGGAAAGGAAGGAATCACTGGGGTACACAGCTAGCCATTTCTGGCACAGCCAGTTCAAAAATCACCAACTTCCTGCCATTAACGAAGGCTTTCAGCTTTTCATAAGACTTGCCAAAGCCTTTACTCAGAAATGCAGCTGTGCCTAGAAGACCTATTACTTATACTTTCAAAAAATAAGGGAGGCCATTATTTTGGACTGAGCTCCTGCACTAGGCCCCAACAGACTGGATCACACACAAATGGAGGAAGTCATGGCAACCCCACATCATCAAACTGAAACAGATCCTAAAACAGACCCACTTTTCCTAGAACCGGAGACTCCAAGCTGCCTGAGTCAGCATAATAAATGTGTGTCCTCTGCTTTAACTGTTAAAAAAAATAAATTAATAATAATAATAATAATAATAATAATAATAATAATAATAATAACAACTTAGAAGAGACCTGAGGTTGGCTCACTTTTTTTCTATTCTGGTTCCTTGATCTCACCTTACAAAACCCACTGTTCTACTGCTGCCCAGTGGCAGCGCTCATTCAATTCATGGATCACAAATAAAATCCAATTAGATCTATAACCAAATGTGTTATAATTTTGTCTTCTGACAAAGACAACACCAATCCTTTACAAATTTAGCTAATCACCCAAAATGTGACTCCCTAGATCTTACTCATGGAGAGATTCTAATGAAGTTTGGCACAAGGACATAAATCTGTACTTTGAGTTCCCTAGGTGATTCTGACCAGCCAGATTTGCAAACTACTGTACTAAAGTCCCTTCTAACTGTTCAAAGAAACTAATATGCACCTAATGTATTATTTACTGGACCTAGAGCTTTGGTAAGGAGGGAAAGAGGATAAAAAATATTGTATATGTGTTGAGGAATGAATCAGAAGGGATAATAAATGCACTTAAACAGGGCTATTATGCAGGGATTCCAAAGACATTTGCTTGCATCATAATTTTTTTTTTTTTTTTTTTAGGTACTGGGGATTGAACCCAGGGGCATTCTACCTCCAGGCTACGCCCCCAGTCCTATTTTTTATTCTTTATTTTGAAACAGGATCTCACTAAGTTGTGGAGGGCCTAACTAAATTGCTGAGGCTAGCCATGAACTCAGATCCTCCGGTCTCTGCCTCCCAAGTACTGGGATTACAAACGTGCACCACCACGCCCCGCTCCTGCATCATAATTTGCCACACAAAATTACCCCATGTGAGTTTTAGCAAATAGTGTCCCAAACCATCATCTTTCAAATCCTTTGGTGTTACAGTGAAATATAATAAAACACTACCCATAACGGAAACCAGATTTTGTACCTTTAAGATTCTTAATGAGAACCATTTGATCTCATTTTTGGAATATTACAATTCCTGCCCTCTTCCTCTCAATGATCTAAATTTTCTAAGCTATTTTTAAAACTACATTACCACCTTAGTTTAAAGTCTAATGGTTTTATAATTATATTTTAAATTAGCATGTACTCCTATAACTGGTATTTCTCATTCTATGATAATTGATCCAATAATTATATATCAAATTCTGATCCATAATTCACAATCAGCAGAAATCACAAGTGAATTGTACACTTCCAAAGTAGGTTGTTGCTTGTTCTAGGTTTAATACACAGTTTCCATTACATTTAATAACTGAAAAGCATGCTGGGCTTTGGTTACATTTGATGACTGCACTAGTATTACTTCAACTGTGTTAAGCAACGTCTTTTCCCTATCAGGCTTCTTATAATCTTACTTTATTTAAAACCATTTTTAATGCAAGAAAAAAAGCATAGCATATAAAGAGAAATAAAAGAGAAGTATGCACATTAAACACATTGCAAAGTACTGAGATTACGGTTGATATTACCCAGTCTTAGCAAAAGGTACTGAGACAGGAAGGGTGAAAGCACCTGGAATGGGCTGTGAGAAGCCCTGTTTCACATGTGCCCAGAAGGAATCTTCAACCATCATTGCATGTGTCTGAAAGGCAGACATCCCTGCCATGGAAGGATTCTCATGGGCTGTCAGCTTCTTGGTGAGGAGCTGGGTCTGCCACAAAGTATGACATTTCATAATTGCAAATGCTTGACAGTTCTTATGGTTTAGACAATTTTAGCTCTCTAAATTTCAAACAAAAATACATAGGGCTGCTAGAACCAATTTTTATTTCTCCTGTACTTGTTAATTTCAAGGGAGGACTGTGATAGCATAATGGCTTAAGTTTACAGTAGAAGCAACATTTATTTAAGAAAATGTCCACCAGGCTAGGCACAGTGGTGCACGCTTGTAATCCTAGACAGGAAGATGGCAGGTTCTAGACCAGCATGCAGTAACTTAGCAAGACCCTGTTTCAAAATAAAATAAAACAGGGTTGAGTGGAGCTGAAAGATAGAATGCTCATGTGTTCAATACCCAGTACCACAAAAAAAAAAAGTCTACCAGGCACAGAGGCATATGCATGTAATTCAACTACTATGTATGTATTCCTGATACTATAGCAAGAGGATTCCAAGTTTGAGGCCAGTGTGGATAACTTAGTGAAACCCTGTCTCAAAATAAAATAAAAATGGGAGGAGTGTAGGTAATTGGTAGAGTACTTGCCTAGTATGTGTGACGTCATGGGTTCAATCCCCAGTACCACAGAAACAAAAAAAGAGAGACCCTATAACATGGGATAAATAAATACAAAAGAAAACAAAATTATTGAAGGCTAGAGAAAAAAGGCAAATGTTGATTTCCCAAATTGGACTTTTTTGCTAAGCACAGTGAAGTATGCCTGTAGTCAAAACAGCTCTAGAAGCTGAGGCAGGAGGATTGCAAGTTGGAGGACAGCTTGGGAAACTTAGCATGACCCTGTCTTAAAAAATAGGAAGGGCTGTGAACATAGCTCGGTGGTAGAGCACCCCTGGGCTCAACTCCCAGTACTGCAAAAAACAAAGTACCCTTTTTTAAACAATAAACTGTCTAAGCAGAAAGTATGATTTCCCAAGCCCAACGGCATGATGCCACCATTTTCTAATGATTTGGAAGACAGACTTTTGGGACCTGTCACTTGCTAGAATAATAAAGCCATATGTTGCCAGGCATGGTGGTACACGTTTGTAATCCCAGCATGTGGGAGGCTGAGACCAGAGGATCCAGGTTCCCGGCCAGCCTCAGCTACTTAGTGAGGCACTCCGCAACTTAGTGACACCCTGTTTCAAAATAAAGAATAAAAAATAGGGCTGGGGTACACCTCCGAGGTAGAATGCCCCTGAGTTCAATCCCCAGTACTGCAAATAAATAAATAAAGCCATATGTTTCCTACTAAAGAAAGGGTAAGTTTGAAAAAAGGGAGTCAATACACCCTTTACTGGAGACTTCCTCTACACTCCCATTCCTATCTCTTTTTTTTGGTGGTACTGGGGATTGAACTCAGGGGCATTCTACCTTCGAACTATACCCCCAGCCCTATTTTTTATTCTTTATTTTGAAACCTGCGAAGTGCCTCAGTAAGTTGCTGAGGCTGGCGGTGAACCCAGATCCTCTGGTCTCAGCCTCCCAAATACTGGGATTACAAGTGTGTGCCACCACGCCCGGCTTCCCATTCCTATCTTGACTTTGCTTTTGTTTTTCTTCCCTCCATCTCTCTCAGACTATTACAATTTGGATTTAAAATGTCCCCCAAACGCTCAAGTTTAAAAGCACGACCCCAGTGCAGCAAAGTTCAAAGCTGGGGTATGGCTGGAGAAGGCAGGTCACTGGGGGTGGGGCCTCAGGAACCATGTATGCCCAAGGCCCCTTTCCCCTCAGCTTTTGGCTGTCATGAAGTGACAGCAAGATCCCTCTGCATCTACCTTGGTTTCTGCCCTGGAGCCAGCCCTAGGGACTGAAACCATGAGCCCCAATCTAAGTTGTTCTCATTGGGTGTTTTAGTCACAGCAACAGGAAAACTGACTAAAACAGAAATTGGTATCAGACTAATGGGGTTACTACTGTATTTGAGTCTGATCATGTGGATTGTGAATCTTTGAAATTGGTTTGTGAGAGGAAGTTGAAAGAGCCACAGTGCGATAGAAAGGATGGTAAAGACTGTGTTCGGGAGATTTCAGAAGGCAAAGACTTCACAGGAAAATGAAACAAAGGCCATGTGTGTTATATTCTGGCAAAATAACTTATTGGCATGTTGCCAGTATCCTGAAACTGTTTGAGACTGCATTTAAAGATGGACTGACTGATCTGAAGCGAGATCTCAAGGAAACAAATGGACTGTGGCATGGTTATTAATGTCAGTCCTTAGCCAATTACACGAAAATCAGAAGGAGAAAGCAATGCAGAAAGACATTAGTGATTTGCACTTTGGCCAGAAAGATATGTGTAAAATTGGGAGCCCAGAGAGAAGGTTTTGTGTAGGAAATTAAGAGAGCTGAAGAGGAATGGATTGCTGTGCACAGAAACAAAGAAAGGAATATAGTTAAAGCAATTCAAAATTTGGCAGGACCCCATCCATCATAGACCCAAGGACATAACCATGGAAATGCATTTAAGGGCAGTCATTTTGAAAAAAAGGCACACAGATTCAGTCCCAGCAGTTATGATTAAAGAGAGTATGAGAGGGGCCATCATTGAGGAGGGTCCAGAAGCCATGATTAAAGAGCATGTAACTACCCTTTGTGCTGGCCATGGAGCTTGGTGCTCATGTGATGCTGGCTTTGCTAGAATAAATGGGTTATGAAGGTTCTCTCCCAGAGTTCAAAGCAAGGCCCACGTGGCCAGGCAACGTGCAGCACAGTTGGAATCCCTGCAAGCAGAACCAAAGGGGGCAATCTGTGAGGTTGTGAGAGTGAAGCCAAAGTTGTAATGGGAATCCCCAGAATTAGGAGATGACTGAGTACGAGACAGTCACCAAGAAAAGCTGCCAGCTCCAGCAATGGAGGCTGACTAGGAGAGCAACCAAGGTGCCGCATACACCCAACCCAGCCAAGGGGAGGGTTGCCAAGGCCCTTTGGAGATCACATCTCACCACCATGTTCCTGGACACCATGTCTAAATGTTGCCCTTCTGGGTTTCAATCCTGTTTTAGTTCCATTCCTTATTTCTATGCCCTTATTTCTCCCTTCTAGGATGCAAACTATCACTCTATGCCACTGTATGTTAGAAGTATGCAACCTGTTCTTTTACAGGGGCCCACAGCTGAAAGTTTGCCTTTAGTTTCTGAGGAGTTTTTGGAGCAGTGCTGCAACTGTTAAAACTGTGGAACTCTTGGAAATGGACTAATGCCTTATTGCATTGTAAGATGGCCATGTGGTCCCAAGGGCCACGGGAGAAACATGGTTTGCAAGTAAAATGTCCCTCTGACCTCATGCTCTGAAGGCAGCCGTGTTAAAAGGCAGGGCTTTGCTGCTGTGGAGAGGTCTGCAGGGGTGCGGCAGGAACAGTGTTTATGGAGCAGGGTGCTGTAGCTTCCTGCTCCCCTCTCCTGCCTACCTGAGCTGATAACAAGCTCTCTCCCTCTTTGCTTCTCACCATCATGCCCTGAGGACATGTAGTCCCAGCTCCTACTTGGTAGTCAATGTAAATGGACTGTACTAACTGAAGTCTCCAAATCCGTAAGCAAATAAATCTTCCTTCCTCTCCACTGTGGTCAGTCATCATGTATTTGGGTCACAGTGGTGAGAAAACAGACTGAAGCACAGACATAACTACTGTGTCTATGCTTGTGTTCTTCCTCTGACCATGCATGATGGTGAGTGAAGTCAGGCAAGGTGCGGCTTCTGTAAGGCAAGGACGGTAACAATGTCTAGCCCCCAGGCCCACTGCAGGTTGTAGTCCTCATTCACTTCATGGAACTCAGCATATAATGCACTTCGACCAGTGCCTGGCACACAGTAAGTGCCCTCAGCATTAGCCAGTTTCCATCAAAACCCGTTTTCCTAGTGGTACTTAGAGTAAGTTGTATCACACTTCAAGGTCACATCTTCACCTCCATCATCTTTCCCAGGCAAACTGAATAGTCTCTGCATAAAGACTTTGCAAATAAATGCTTTTAAATAATCACAGACAAAAATAAGTTTTAATATGTGAAAGGTGTTAGGCATAACAAGACCTTGAGTACAGATCTCAGTTTAAAGAAGACAATGTATTATCTTTGATTCCCTCTGGGTTCCTCCCTACCATCTTCCCTCCTTAATACCTTCCCTCTTCTTACAGAGCTATCTGTTAACTTGAATGCTGTAATTGTAATTTGCCTGCTTTTCTTTATCATGTTAACCATAACCATGTTCCTAACAAAATATAACTTCATTTTGCATGTTTCTGAACTTGAGAAATAGAAAATACTATATAGTTATTTTGGTTTGTTTGTTTTGCTTTTGTTTTTGTTTTTTTTTGTGGTTCTGGGAATTGGACCCAGGGCATTCTACCTCTGACCCCCAGCCCTATTTTTTATTCTTTTTTTTTTTTTTTTTTTTTTTTTTTTTTTTTTTTTTTTTTTTTTTTTTTTTTTTTTTTTTTTTTTTTTTTTTTTTTTTTTTTTTTTTTTTTTTTTTTTTTTTTTTTTTTTGCGGTATTGGGGATTGAACTCAGAGGCATTCTACCTCCGAGCTATACCCCCAGCCCTATTTTTTATTCTTTATTTTGAAACCGAGTCTCACTAAGTTGCAGAGTGCCTCACTAGGTAGTTTTTTATTCTTTACTTTTGAAACAGGGTCTCACTAAGTTGCGGACAGCCTAAGTAGCTGATGTTGGCAGCGAACCCAGATCCTCCAATTTCAGCCTCCCAAGTACTGAGATTAAAAGCGGGTGCCACCATGCCCAGCCTATACAGTCTTCTGCATGTAGTTTTTCCTTCAAGATTATATTCCTGTTTATTATCCTCAGTGATGTATATAAGTAACATTCATTCATTCTCACTACTGTACAGTACTTTACTATAGGAATATAATAGAATGCAGGTATCCACTCTCATGGGGTGGACACTGCTTCTACTCTTTCCTTTTGTAAACTGTGACAATGAACATCCTTGCACATGTCTCCAAACACTCAGGTACATGAGTTTCCCTAGGGCAATGGAGGGCTTGATAAGCCAGAAACCCAGCCCATTCCCAAAGCTGCTGATTCAGGTCTTGAGTAGAACCCAAAAATCTGCATTTTCAACAAGTCCCTATGTGAGGCTGGGTAACAATCAAGAACTACTGCTCGAAGATAAAAACTAAGTGGAATTAATGAGTTGAAGCATACATCGTCTCAATTTTACTAGTAAGTCTGAAGTTATTGTACCAATTTATGCTACGATCAATTGTACATAAGCATTCTCGTTGTGTCCTGTCCTCTCGACAATACTGCCAGGCTTTTATGCTGTTGCCAATCTAATACATATGGAACTATACAGTATTTTGGTCCTAATTTAATTTGCATTTCCCTAATACTATTGAAGACAAGTTTTTTTACATTGAGGTTTCCTCATCTATGACATGCCAATTTGGGTCATTTCCCATTTTTCTATTGTTCTTACTAATTTGGAGTTGCTTACCTTCTGGATACTAATCTTTTATCAGCAATACGACTACACATATGTATTCTCCCTGGTGACATGTCTGATCATTTTCTTGATGGTTTTTCTTAATAAATACAAGTTGTTAAGCCCAGCGTGGTGGCACACACTGGTAATCCCAGCATTTGGGAGGCTGAGACCAGAGGATGGGGGTTCACCGCCAGCCTCAGCTACCTAGTGAGGCATTCTGCAACTTAGAGAGACCCTGTTTCAAAATAAAGAATAAAAAATAGGACGGGGGGTATAACTCCGAGGTAGAATGCCTCTGAGTTCAATCCTCAGAACCGCAAAAAAAATAAATAAAAAAGTTGTTGATATTAAAGTTGTCAAACATATTGATCTTTTCCCTTGTGTGATCTAAGAAACTGACCTGTACCAGAGTCGCACAACTATTTTACTAGATTATATTCTAAACATTTCAGTTTTCTACTTTTAAGCCATTAATTGATATGCAGTTAAATTTTTTCAGTGAACTAGAAATGTATCCTACCCAAGCCGGGTGCAAGTGGCTTATGCCTACAATCCCAGTACTTGGGAAGCCGAGATAGGAGGATTGCAGGTTTAAGGCCAGACTCAGCAAATACTGGGATTACAGACATGTGCCACAGCACACAGCTGAAGAATTTTAAAGGTACCAGTAACAACTTTTATAAAGCAATCATCACACTTGCTACTAGACAGCTGCTCCAGAGCTTTGCCTAGTGCACATTAATTTAAATTGTAGCAAATTTGAAAAAGAATGAGTAACAGAAACACTGGAGTTTAGAACCTCCATGCAAATTATGGTTAAATTATTTAATGAGTCTGTAAAAAGGGAATAATACCTTTGATACAAGGTTGCTGTGCTCCACGAAGTACAGAATATGTCAAACGACATATGAGCTCTTCTAATAATGTTTTAACAATGTGTTCGTGTCCTTCCCTATACAGTGTTCCAACTGGACTAAGACCTCACCACAAAGCAGGTACACACTGTAGCTAGCCCCACCCGCCACGACTGTCAAGTTATAACTGAGATCGCCCTTACACTGATTACCTACAAAGTACAGCCTCACATGTACGTCCACGAATAGCACCCCTCCCAAGATGTTCTACTCCAGAAGTGCTTGCTACAACAAATGGGCCGCTCAAAACCCCACGCAGCCGGCAGGGGTCAGCAGCTCCTGCCACCCATCTGCACCAGATGGGCTCCAGAAAGAGTGCCAGCGCGCAGGGCGTGCGAGCCGGCTGCGGTCAGAAGGTGAGCACGTCCACGGAGACGGAACCCCGCTGCGGCCCGGAGCGGTGTCCAGCGGCCGGGGTCGCCCTGCACTTGCGCAGAGCGGGCAGGAGTCCCGCAGGCTCCGACCCTGCACCTCCGGCCGCCGTGCCCGCGATCGGCCACCCGCCCACACTCGCGTCGCTCAACGGCAGGAGGCGCGAGTGGCCGGGCCACTCCGGGGGTGACCGAGGGCGCTGAGCCCGCGGCTGCGCCCCTGGGGAGCGTCTGCTTTTCCTCCGGGAGGGATCGGGCGGGCGCGGGGGGCCGCGATCACTCTCGGCGGGGCCGCGGGGCCCGCGCGATGGCCGGGCGCGGGGCGGCGTGTGCGAGCGGCGGGCGAGGGCGTGTGTCCGGGCGTGGGTCTGGGCGGTGTCGGGAGGGAACGGCGAGCCGGGAGGGGCGGAGGCGGGGGGCGGGGGGCGGAGAGCGAGCGCGGGGCCCCGAGCGGGCTCCGGGCGCCGATCGGACGGGCCCCGGGGCCGCAAGCCGCCGCCCCCCGGCCCTGCGCTGACGCCGGACGGTCCCCGCCTCCAGACCCCCCGCCCCGCCGGAGAATCGCTTACCTGTTTGCCGACGGAATCGCTCCTGCTCGCCCCTCTGACTGACTCCTCCGGCTCACCGTCTTCCCTTTGGGAGGAAGGGGCGGGACTTCCGGTCCGCCCGCCCGGCGACTTCCGGCGGTTCCCAGGGCGACCGTGTGCTCCCCGGAGCGCCGAGCGCCACCGCGGAGGGACGAGATCGTGCGGCTGCTCGGGGAGCACTGGAGCTGCCTTTCTTCTTTTTTCCCCCCCGAGTGGCTGGCGGCCCTGTGTGTGGGGTGTGTGTGTAGCCGATTAGCTCCTGCCGGAAGTCACTCGCAGATGACGGAAGTTCCGCCCGCCCCACGAGAAGGGAAACGGAAAGTGCCAAGCGTCAATGCGAGGGTGGAACGCGGCGGCGTCAGGCCCGGAGGGCCGCCGGGCTGGGCCGAGGGCGGCCGAGCCGGCTCCTTCGCGCCCGTCCCCCGTCGTGGACCCCGAGGGCGGCGCCGGGAGCACCGGGGAGCTGTCCTTCCGCCCGCCCTCGTGGCTTTGGGGGCCCTGATTCAAAGGATCCAAAGTGTTTCTGCCCGTGCGAGGCGCCGTGTGCTGCTCCAGATCGCGAGCACAGCCTCTCTAGTGACTCCAGAAGCCGCAGCGAAAGCTGGTGCTAGAGAAGGCCAAGGCCGCTGGCTGGCCAGTTGGGCAATGCAACTGAGGACGCCCTGGGTGTTGGGAATGTGCCCGTCTGGGCTTTTTCTCTTTTGATGAACGTTAAGGATACAGTACAAGGAGTTGTTAAGGCATGGCTCCTTAGATACAGTGATTATATCCCCGCTCGCCCAGGGAACCCCAACTTTAGAACCCTTTCTAATGAAACTGAAATCTAGTAGTGTAAGATATAAATACATCACACCTAAGTGCAATGACAAAAAATCATAGATGGACGGTAATACTCTACTTGGCCGACTGCAGATAGGAATTTGGGCTTTATTTTGTAGGCTAAGGAACAGGCTAATAAGATGTTAGCCGATTTATATTTAGAAAGGTAATTCTAAGTAAATGGGGTAAAAATGTGCTTGGAGACAAGTTTTCTATACCAAGACTCATGACCAGTTCCTTCAGTTTGCATCAGAATCATCCAGTTGATAATCCTTGACCTTTTAAAATACAATTTTCAGAGGACTTTTGTAGACATTATCCAGTTGAATTATTACTGTAATGCACGTGACCTCTCATTATCCACAGTAGAGGACTGCAGCTTAGAAAAGCCAAGTAACTGCCCAAGGATAACACATCTAGTAAAAGTAGAACTCAGCTTTCAATTCCAGAGTCCATCTTTTCCATTCTATCATACTGAGTCAGTTTAGTAATAGTTAAAAGTTATAAGCCGGGTGCGGTGGCGCATGCTTGTAATCCCAGTACTTGGGAGGCTGAGACCAGAGGATCTTGGTTCCCGGGCAGCCTCAGCTACTTAGGCCCTCCGCGACTTAGTGAGTCCCTGTTTCAAAATAAAGAATAAGCCGGGGCGTGGTGGCGCACGCTTGTAATCCCAGCATTTGGGAGGCTGAGACCGGAGGATCCGGGTTCACAACCAGCTACCTAGTGAGGCACTCCTCAACTTAGTGAGACCCTGTTTCAAAATAAACAAAAAATAGGGCTGGGGGTATAGCTTGGAGGTAGAATGCCCCTAGGTTCAATCCCCAGTACTGCCAATAAAAATAAATAAAGATTAAAAAAAAAAATAGGGCTGGGGTATAGCTTGGAGGTAGAATGCCCCTGGGATCAATCCCCAGTACTGGGGAAAAAGAAAAAAAAAAAGTTCTAAAGGTATGGAAAACAGTTTTGCTGGAGGAGGTGGCGAGCCTATCAATTTTACATCTATTCAATTAACTAACATATATTGGGTTCCTGTTACAAGTAAGTAAAATTTAGAACTTATATTCAAAAAGCTGACATGAAATTTACTTGAAAATTTAGTACTCATTAAAGTCTTAGCTGCTATCTTGACAGTATTAGCCTTTACAACAAGATGACAAATCTTGACAATTGGTCCAGATATCCACCTGGATTAGGCATTCTGTTGGCCTTTAGGTGATTTACCACCCTAAGTTTCTTACCTTGACAGGTTTTTAAAATGTTATCTTCCTTAAGCAGTGGAGTAAAAATTTGCTTATTTTTCAGTTCTATCATGCATTATTTTGCTGAGACAGTACCTTTGCATTATAATGTGACCTTAAGGAAGTCAATTTGACCTCGATTCCAATTGATAGGCTCCACTGGTCTGATTGAAGGTTAATTTTCTGACTAAGGGTGACATTCAGAGTGAGTTCATGCCTCTTTCTCTCTTTCCATCCCTTTATCCCTCCCTCCCAATTATGCTCCTCATGAACCTCATAGGCCCAAGGTGACACTGGTGACACATGAGCCACTGGCTCAGACCTAACTCAAAGCAAGCCCTGCTTGTTATTTCCGCTTACATTAATCAAAATAAATCATTTTATTGTTTAAGTCAAGTTTGTTTGGTTTTGTTTTTATTTTAGTTACACCATGAAACAACCTAAATGATACAAAAGTGTTATTACCAAATCTACCACACTTCCAGTCTCAGAAAAACTCAGAGCAAGGATTTTCACAGCCTCAGCTACATAGTGAGGCCCTCCACAACTTAGCGAGACCCTGTTTCAAAAGAAAGAATAAAAATAGGACTGGGGGTGTAGCTCAGAGGTAGAATGCCTCTGGGTTCAATCCCCATACCTCCAAAAAAATGAAAAAGAAATGGTGTAGCTCAGAGGTAGAATGCCTCTGGGTTCAATCCCCCAGTACAGAGGAAAAAAAGGAGGGAGAGAGGAAGGGAGGGAGGGAGGGAGGGGAAAAGAAATGGTGACTTTGTAAAACATTTCTCTCTTATTTCTTTCCTATTTCTCCATTTATAAATGGAAACATAGTTAACAAAAGTTAAAATAACAAACATAAGTACCATATATTAGCAAGGCACAATGGCACATGCCTGTAATCTCAGCTATTCAAGAAGCTGAGCTAGGAGGATGCAATTCAAGGCCTCCCCAGGCAACATAGTAGATCCCCCACCTCAAAAATAAATAAATACTATGAACTGAATATCTAATATGTGCTAGCACTGTGCTAAGTGTTCTAAGTATATTATCACTTCACTACAAACAACCCTGCAATAAGGACATTCTAATTCTTACAATACAGCTATGGAATCTAAGGCCCAGATAGATGACGTGTTTCCTGAGACTATTCAACTGGTAAGATCTGGAGTCTGGATTTGAACTGGAGTCCTTTCAACACATTTTTACCTCTTCGCCAATGCTTTCCATTTTTGTTACACATTAAAATCACTTTAGGAACTTTTAAAAATCCCAATGCCCAGGTCATACCTGAAGCAAGCAAAGGAGTAGATTGTTAGCTGTGGTTTCAGCTGGTGCCAGAACACAGTCTCCATTCAGCTTCTTAATCTGTCCCCAGAAGTTTGGGTTGTGGTCTAAGGAGACATGTGTGGACAGAAGCAAGTAAATGAGTTGGACGCGGGGGCAGGGGGCAGACATCAGTGCTTTTCAGAGATCCTTAGGTAAGTTGGATGTGGGGGAGAGTTTGGGAACCACTGTGTTTATGTATCATGTTTCCTATTCAGGCAGAAATTTAAGGCAAAATACTGATCTTCCAAGACCAAGAGCAGTGAATGATATCTTACAGTATATAATCTCATTCCCAAGTGATCCTCCTCTACAAGAGTTTCGCCTACGGGTAACTCATTTTGAGGTTCCTTTTTGACAGTCTCACCTATCCCCAGCAAATACATACATACATACATATATACATACATACATACAGGAGGCCCCTTCCACCAGAAAACATGAGCACCTGGACCATCTCAGAAGAGCTTTTGAATTTGTGATACATGAGGTGTTTTCCCTAACCACAAAAAGATGCAAGAAGACTATTGGTTTAATTTCTTTCTTAAAAACTAATCATTCATTTATTGGCCATTTGTATTTTGTGTGTGTGTGGTACTGGGGATTGAACTCAGGGGCATTCTACCTCTGAGCTATACCCCCCGCCCTATTTTTTATTCTTTATTTTGAAACAAGGTCTCATTAAGTTGCAGAGGGCCTCACTAAGTAGCTGAGGCTGGCTGCAAACCCGGATCCTCCAGTCTCAGCCTCCCAGGTACTGGGATGACAAGCATGAGCCACCATTCCCGGCTTGATCTAACTTCTATGTTCTCTGATTCTTTCTTAGTCTGGCAACCTATTGAAACCACC